>CM060177.1:77545301-77794336 GCA_030549775.1 Tamarix chinensis
CTACTTTATACCACATATGGAAGGAAAGAAATAGAAGGGTCTTTACTAAAGAGACTAATAGCACAAGACACATAAAGAAGTAGATTATTGTTGATATGGGAGGAAGAATGATCAAGTTCCAGGATTGCAAATCCTTTAGAAAGCTAATAAACTACATTAATTCACTTATTTGAGGAACTTGTCTTTTGCCTCTCTTTTAGTGATAGAGAATTTTGATGTACCCATTCAATCTGTATGACATTCATTTCTTATCAATATACACTTTACTTACCCAAAAAAAATAGCATACTTCAAATATCCTTACTTTATATTTGTAGGTCATAAATAATTTCATTTAGCTAGTCTTGCGTCATTTTTTTTTAATTTATTTTGCAAAATAAAATAATGAAAAAAAATTAAAATCAATAAAAGTGTTGAACGTATGAAGTTATGTATTTATGTTAGCCTAAGCACGAAACCAAGCAATGAATTCTAGGTAATCATTATTGTCGCGTAAATACATATATAGAGATGCCACCATAAATACACATTTAAAAAAAACAAAGGTCAAATAACTCATAACATTGTTTAATGGAGGAATGAAGGCTCACTAAAGTGCACTCAAGATCAAAATAAATAAAGAAAAAAAACCCATTGAAACATCAATTATGTGACGTTCTAGTTGTTTTATTATAAATGTTCATATGTATATAACTATCCTAAAGGAACTGCTTACTGCGGGAAGCAGTATTGACCTTTATTGTCTTTCTCTTTGAGTTTAAGTTGTGAAAATCATCCTTTCTTTATATTTCAACAAAAATTTAGCAAAATTTGAGTTATAATGTCTCATTTTTCTAGATGTTTCATTTTTAGTTATTTTCTTTTACCAATTAAGGAATTTGTTTACCTTTTTCATGACTTTTTGTTTAATTGCATTACATTTTGCATTAAACTATTCACGCTTTAACCAATTAACAATGTTTTTTCCTTCCTTCACTGTAGTTAAAGTTTTGTGGCTTTAATCTTAAGATTTCATGCTCTATTTAATTTTTTCCGTTATTCTTTCATTTTCTTAACTATCATTTATTTCTTTTTGCATCACTACTTATTTGGAAGAGGATAGTTGTAATACGTTGAATTGTTATCTAATTCTAATCCTGGTTAATTTTTATTTATAAAAATCCTAATATTATATAATTGATAATTTTACTTTTCCTAAATTCCTTAACCCTAAATCTAACCCTAATATTAATTCTAGGACATTCATATTCTAACCTAATCACAACCGCATATTTAATTAATTAATTTTGGCCTAATTCCCTAATCTAAAATTTAAACCTAATGTTGAAATCTAATCCAAAACCCCTCTTATTTCTTTTACCCTTTTTATTTTATTTTCTCCCCATCCTAATCAAATTCCATTCTCCTCTTTTCCTTTTTAGCCATGCAAATCTCTTCTTACATGGTTGCCTTTCCCTTTATCATTCTCTATGGGGCCATATATTACACTACCCTTACACTGTACCAGCCACCTACACTCTACCAACTCTACACCACTAACCTACCCCTTTCTCTCTAATTTGTATTACAAAAAAAAATTAAACCATCCTAAATCCCTAACCTTCAACCATTTTGTTGATTCAACACTTTGCATGCCCCACCCCTCTCCCTTTACAGATACCTCCTCCCATCTTACTTTATCCTACAAATATCCATACATGCTTAGATTCTCCTCTTTATTTCTCTCATGTCCATTTCTATAGTCGATGAGCAACAACAACCAAATCCCTCTTCATTGCTTCTTTTTCCTTACCTTATTACTTCCTAAAACACTAGACTAACCCAATGAATCCACTCACCACCATTTCCCTCCCCTTTACTTTAGCCCTCACAATTATTTCCACCCTCCAACCTCCATTCTTCATTACCATTTCACCCCTCCAAGTTGAATCCCTTATTGTCATTCTCACCCATAGCTTGGACACCCATTTCCATTTCCCCCTCCCTAGCAACAAAGCCAAGTTTCATTGCTTGCTCCTTATCAATAACAACAAGTGTCATTTCTCCTTCCATTTGTGGTCTATTATTTCTAACATAGCTATTCATTTTGGTTTGCTTTGGTTTTTCCTTTTTTCCCTTAATCCATTACCTTATCTTTTCCTTGTTGATTCCAAGATCTCTAATGTTATATTATTATTAATTTTTAGGTGTTCTTCTCATGATCTTTTATGATGTATCTTAGGTTATGCGTGCATAGAGACCAGAGACGCTTTATTAAGGATATATGCCATAACTAGGGTTTTTATTTGCAATGATTTTTTTTTAATATTTAATGTGGGAACATCCTCATTTAATGATTACAATATCAACATTAATTTCACCAAGATTGAGATCCATATAACTCTCCTTACTTGAATAAATTAATCATCTAATAAAACTTAGCTATGCAAGCCATACAAGCCATGCAAGCCTTGTTGACTGCCCTTTTGTACCATCTACAAAACACCTCAAAAAAGGCTACCATAAGCCATGATTTTCTCTAAAGTTTTTCCCACATTTTTAAACCATTTCCAGTAATATTTTTCATAAAATGCATCCCATTATGTAACCTTGAAAGCAACACGAAACAACCACAAGTCCCTCTCAAGTTAAATATCAAGTCATTTTCAGCACTTGGGAAGAATAAGGAAGGCTAAAAGACATTCCTTGTTATTAATTACAAGATTAAAATATCCTTTTTCTCTTTCCTTTTGAGTAATATGGCTGCTATATGAGTTAGAACATGTGCTAAGTAGAAAGGCATGTTTAAAATCTACTCAAATCTTCCTACCCATGACTAAAACTTATGGTTGGAATATTAAGTAGATTTTCTTCATTTTTTTCGCTCAAATAATGCTAAGTTGTAACCTTTAATCCTTCAATTATTATATAAGATTCCAAGGATAGAATGAAAGAAAAACATAGCTTATTGGCTGCCTATTTTTCTCTCTATGAACCAAGAGTCTCCCTTTATATCTCTAGTGTAAGAGTTTGAAAAGTGTGCAAATAATTTTTCAAGACTTATCCTAAGAGTTTTAACCTTAGGTGTTTTTTGAAAGTATTGATTCAAGGGGTTACCAAGAATTAATTTTTATTTAATAAAACTTCCCCTAATTCTCTCTTTGTTTTGGTTGTTCTAAGTTTTCTTAGGACATGAATACCTAACAAGATCCTAGTTTGATTTCATATGCATCAACTTGGTATAAAATTTTAGGTTGTTGTAATTTGGGTCTTATTTTTCCTTCCCATATTCCTTATCTAAACCAAACATAGATAAAAAAGAAAAATTATGAACCAAACACCCCCTTTATTTTGAACCTATGTCCATTTTCTTCTTCCCTTAATTGAAATCCTTTTCACTTCTTAACTTTCCTAATGTTTAATGGGAGATCTTCCATTACCAAGAGGGTTGATGACACTATTATTCAAGAATTGATGAATATTGGTGTGAATGTAGATGAAAGAGGATCTTTTGGCTACCTAATTAGGAAGAAGAATTTGGGAGATTCAAGAAAGAAGTTAAAAACAATTCAACAAAAACTCAAAGAACTGAAATTTGAATATTTTAATATAAGATTACTTCAAGTAGTCTTGTATTAGATTTTAATATATCTATAATATCTCAATTTTTACTACTAAAAAATTTCATTTTATAGTGGAAGTATATAAGTAAAATATTGAGGGTTACTATTGTAATTGACATAAGTCTAGTTTATTTAACCATCCTTTCATCAATCAAAATGCTAAAAATATTTATAAAAAACACAAGAAAATTTGAAATGAAAGAAATATTTTTAATAAAATATTTATTTGGAGATTAACTCCGAATTACAATACCAAGATACAAAATAAGGATACCATGGTTCATGAGTCCAAAAAGGTATTCGGGTAAATACATCTACTAGATAAAAATATTCTTCACCTATACACCATGTACAGATAAGGTTATTCATCCCCATATATTGCATCATAGCCCGCATAGTCATCTAGGGGATCTTTTGAGACCTTTGCATAAGAATTAGGGTTTTCTACTGATGGGAATGAGAAGCACCAATAAAAACAGGAAGTCAATACTACGTGTACTAAACAATGGAGCAATATTAACAAATTAGCGTTACAAATAACATATGCATTCACAATAGGTGATAGTGTATGGTCAAATAACTGAAACATATCATAAGATAGATAATGATCTAAATCTCTTTATTAGATATAATCTATTTTCATTCTTTTATATACGTTGAGTGTAGGAACCCCGCTATTCTTAAACCAATGGAATGATCTAAAATACCTTTTTAGGGATAACACACCTAAGCCACTATTATCAACCTGTGGAATAGATTTGAAAACATCACCTTCTTAGTGTAGAATGGTCCCGAGCAGTTGTTCTCTATGGTGGAAAGGGTATACAAAAATAACACCTTACTCCTGACTCATATACTCTTACATATTAAATCATTAGTGTCTTTTCCTTAGGTTATACTATTATATTTTTATTTCACGATGAGTAGGAGCCCCATTATTCTTAATCTTTTAAAATAGACTGAAACACATTCTTGGGACAAAACACTCCTGAGCCACTATTCTCTTCGGTGGAATGAATATTAAAAACACCATCTTCTTAGGCTAGAATGTTCCCAAGCCACTATTCTCTCTGGTGGAATGGAATATATAAAAACATCACCTTAGCTTTACTATGTGTTCTTTCACTTTAAGTGGTTAGTATCTTATTCATGATTGATTCATAGGTATCGAGCACATTGAAGCAGATAAACACATTACACAGGCTAAAGTCCTTAGCCTCCTCAAACCTTAATTACAAACTCCTAGCACTTATTCTTCCATATTAATTATTCAACCACAAATTATAATATATCATCCTTGAATATCATTGTTATTATCCTACCTGTAATTCACAGTCACACTCCTATGTTGTCCACATGCATTAATAATCTTATATAATATACTATTCATATTATTACAAAAAAAACCTTAATTTCAAATATTAGCCATAATTCCTCCCATGAGACTCATATGATTAGAAAATTTGATATACATCCTTATAATTCCCACATTAGTAATATATATCAAGAAGTGGGGATTAACTATATGGTTTTACACATGGAATGCTAAGATTATCATTTTAAATTATTATGCCATAATTAGACCATTATTTCATTGATGGACCCCAAAACAAAGAATAATACTGCCAAACATCTCTTAAGATACCATTATCATATTTTAGTCCACCTAATGCATAAAATACTAAAATTTACTTATTATCCTATAATGACTAAAACACCCTTAAGGACAACCAATAGCATTTATTTTATAAAATGTTGTACCTTTCACACACATATTTTTCTAAATCCATCATTTATCATCATACTTTATAAATGCTTAGTCCACTCATTATAGCTTATTTATCCCATATTTCATGCCATAAAATATATTTCCCACAAATGTATGATTAACATAACAAAATCGTATCCATACCTCTTACCCATTCTTAATTTCTTTCAAACATATATTCCATATGATCACAACATATCATCAACAATGTACATTAAGTCATGTAGCAACGATATTATGGAAAATACATATATCCATACAATTAATTAACACAAAACCCTAAAACATCGATTAGTATCCTTACCAACTAGGACACCAGGCTCTAAGCACCTAAATCTCAGACCTCCTCCTCCAAGATCATCAGAATCACCTACAAAAAACAACATCATGCATGGTTCGGCTTAAAGAAGGTAAAAATGAAAATAACCACGGTTAAATGGAATCTTGAGATGTGTAGATCTATTTTAGAATGTATGGTGGAGCTATAGTAAAAAATTGGTGGTGTTTCGATAAGGTTTGTGTAATCCCCCAAAATTTTAGAAAACCTATAATTAAATAAATAGCTTTTATTTGAAATAAATTAGCTTTTAAAATTATTTAGTTTAATTATTTTATTGATTTTGAGTATGTAAATTTGGATAGGAGTATTTAATAAATTAAAAATAAATATTTTGTTATTTTATCATATTATTTTTATTTAAATAATTTTTCAAACTAATATTTTACTAAAATTAGCCTTTTTGAACCAATATATTAATTTATATTGAATCAAATTATTAAATTAAATAATTTATCAAAAATATTATATTTTATTATTTTATAAATTAAGTTAAATTATTTTCCCCTTTCTCTTTTTCCTTTTTTTTTACTTCTCCCTTTTTCCCCTTTTTCTTCTTTCCTTCCTTTTCCTTTTTTTCTCCTTTGGGCCGCCCGCCAGGCCAGCCTGCCTCCCCCTTCCTTGTGCCTGGGCCGTTGGCCCATTTCCCTCGCCCCAGCCACCTGACCCAGATCGGCCTTCATCTTTTTTTCTTCTCTCCCCAGACCGGGCCGGCCGCTCATTTTTTTCCCCCGACCGGCCTGCTCCTTTATTTCCTTCTTCTTCTTTCTCAAGTCTCGACCCAGCAACGCCCCCTCCAACGCCTTCCTTGACCTGTCCCTATCGGCCAGTGCTACCACCTCGGGCACGCCGACCACCGCCCCTACAACCACTGCCACCACCTGCAACACACTCTCCCTCTCTCTCTCTCTCCCTGTATTTTTTTCACCAAATTAGAACTGGGCAGCCATGCACCCCGTCCTGCATGGCTTCCCTTACCCCTCTTCATCAACCTCCCCCTGCCACCCTACTACCACCCCTGCGACCTAAACACTGCCACCCGACGCCACCTATCCCCCTACCCATCCTCTTCTTTTTCTTCTCCCCTTCAGTCATTTTCCCTGCCCCATTATTGTCGAGCCTTATCCCCCGATCCTCCCTTCTCTCTCATTATCTTCCTCTCCCATTTTCCCCTATTTTTGCTCCACCGCCACCCTCCGCCGCGTACACCGCCGAATTGGACCCTCTAAGCCGCCTTCTGCCACCGTCTACTACCTCCCTGCACCGCCCCAACACCATCCAATCCACCCCACAACTTCCTCTTCCTCTCTTCTTTTTCCTCCAATTTTTCACCCTTCTCGACAGCCCACCTGTAACGCCGCCGATCGCCGCCTTTAGGCTGCCTCTTCCGCCACCCAACCCACCATTCAACTCCCTACAACCTCCTCTATGATCCCCATCCATTTTTTGGCCGAAACAAGTCCCCGAACCCCTTCATTTTTCCCTCCTCTTTTCCTTCCTTCTCAGCCCCTCCACCTCAACCCACCTCGGCAGCCAACTTTGCCACCTCGCCGTCGCCGCATCCGCCGCCCTTAGCCACCAACAACCCATCCCTAGTATCCACCTACACCCCTTCTTCACTCCTGCACCATCCCCTTGCCTTGAAACCTCCCCCATCCATCTTCTTTTCTAGCCTAAAGACCCCAATCCAAAAATAACCAATTTTTCTTCCTCCACCCTCCCCTTTCGAGCCTCCTCTAATTATTTTTGCATGCAGCTCATGCTGCATATGCAGTATAAGTTGCTGCAATTATTGGACCATTTTTATTAAAAAATTTGAGGTAAAATAATATTTAAGTTAATTATATTATTAAATAAATTTTACAAGGCCTTATACTTTGATTTCCTTATTTCTAATATAATAATTGTTGATATTATTTTTAGGTGTTGATTTTCCTATTTAAAGCTTGAATCTTTAATTGGAATACCGGTAAGATTCAATTTTGCAGGAAATTAAGGTAATCGTTAAACCCCACTTAAACACATGATAAACATATGTTTACACATTAGGAATTTTAATATGTTGTTATGGTTGATATATGGTTGTTAATATAATTTATATGTTTGCTTGTATTCTTTAATAAGAAGGAAAGTATGCTCTTTTATGTGATATGTGTGGAAATGTGGTCTAAGGGAAGAATTTGATTATTAATGAAATTGTTAATTACTTATCTATGTTATTTTATGTTATTGTGACCATTTATGCATGAATAATATTATTGTGAGCCCTAGGGGCATTTTTGTAATATTCCTTGTGTTAGATTATGGCCTAATATATGTGGGTGCTAATATGTATTAGATTAAAATATAATGGTTGGTGGAGTTGGATATTGTTAATGGAGTGTTAATATTATTATTCCATGTGGAAATGTTAATTTTATAAAAGTGGGGTAATAAAGGGGGTAAAGTGGCAATTATGAAGGAAAAGGGCAATATGGTAATTTTACAAATGAAAAGGGGTATTGTGGTAATTATGGAAGTTATGGGTATTATGGTAATTTTATGAATAAAGGAAAAGATGGTAATTTTTCAAGTAAAGGGGCATTATGGTAATTTTGGAGGTAGAGGGGCAAAATAGTAATTTTATAAGTAAACGGTAATATGGTAATTTTATAAGTGAGTGGCAAAATGGTAATTTTGTAAGGAAAGATAAAAATGTTAATTTTGGATGTAAAAGGGTAAAATAGTAAATTGTAAAGTAAAATGAGCATTATGGTAATTTTACAAGTAAAAGGGTATTATGGTAATTTTATAAATAAAAGGATATTATGTTAATTTGGAAATAAGGGGTAGAAGGGTAATTTTGTAACTTAAAAGGATATTTATGGCACACTCGGGAGTAAGGGGCAACTTGGTAATTATGATAATAACGGAGGATAATTTGGTAATTAAATTATGATCATAAGGGGGCAATTGGATAAGTATAATAGAGAAGGGTATTATGGTAATTTCAATAATAGAGAAGGGCAATATAGTAATTATAAAAATAGAGAGGTGTAAATGGGTAAATATAATTATGGAAAAAGGGAAAATTAATAATTATGAATATGGAGAAGGGTAAATTGGTAAATATAATTATAAAGAAGGGTAATTCGGATTTATAATAGTTGAAAAGGGTAAATGGCAATTGTAATACTTGAGAGGGGTAAAATGGTAATTATGATAAAGGAGAAGGGCAATTTGGTAATTCATCCAACTAAAAGGGCAATTTGGTAATTTAACCGACTAAAGGGTAAAGTGGTAATTATTTAACCAACTAAAGGGGCAAAATAGTAGTCCTGATAATGAAGGAGGGTAATTTGGTAATTATCCAACACAAAGGCAATTTAGTAATTATAACAAAGGAGAAGGGCAATTTGGTAATTTAACCAACCAAAGGGGAAATATGTTAAGGATAACAATTATGAAGGGTGAATGGTGATCTAAAAAGCGTATGAGACAACTTGGTAACCTAAACCGAGTAAAGGGTAATTTGGTAAATAAGCAACCTAAAGGGTAATATGGTAATTTGTCAAGTAAGGAAGGGATGACCTAGCAATCATATAAGTAAGGGGTAAATGAGTAATTTGTACCTAACATGTCGTTGGGATTGCTGAATGTTATAATATGACTCAAATAACATTGATTAATAAGATAAGATTATTTGATAATTAGTAAGTAACATGAGAATGAATCTTAATTCAGAATTACATGAGATTATGATGGCCTTAATGGTTTCTCCTTGATATCTTGGATAACCATCTGAATAAGAAATGACTAATGATATCGGAACGATTGAAAGTGAATAAGTATCTGATTATTGTGCTTTTGGTGATCACCTTTATTAAGACACTAATACTTAAAGTGAAAGACCTCGAGATCGGGAATGGTGACTCTTTAGGGGTTGTTACCCTAAAGACGTGGTTTAGTCCACAATTATTCTGGTATTTGCTGGTGTGCCTTTTGATGAGTTCATATTTTGACACATTTTATACCCTTATAATCTTAGTTTTTAGTAGTTTATTTAGCTAATATAGGGGAATAATTATTGTTTTATGCTTAAGTGGTAAAAATTGTATAAATTTTATTATTTGAGCTAAAATGATATAAATTAAGTAAATTTAGAGTATAATATTATTTATTAATATTTATTTAAATTTTTTTTTGCATGTTTTATTTAAAAAAAAAAGAAACTTGACCTTTGGACCAACGGCCCAAAAGCCGAAGGCCCAAAGGCCCGGAACAAAGAAACGACGATCGACAAAAGCCAAATAGGCCTTGAATGCACGAAATGAGAAGAAAAGTCAGCCGCAAGGGCTGACATGGAGATACAAAAAAAGTTATAAGAAGGGCGTGCGGCGCAGAAAAAAAAAAGGAGAGGAGCCGTGAGTGTGCGGCTGGGCATGGAAGTCGTGCGGGAACAGAGGCCAGATGAAGGACGCAGCACGGAGTTCGAGGCAGCAACCAGTCAGTGTTTGCCGCCAGCCGAGAACGAAGGAAAAGAAAAAGAAATTTTTGCACGGAAATTCAAGGCAAACAAGGAAGAAAATTAGAGAAGAATGTAATACCGGTAGAATTTAATTCAGATAAAATTAATTTTTATCTGAATAAATTCTTGATCTTTTATCCAAAATTAATTCCGATTATTTATTTCTCTTATTTTTAATTTATATTTTAGATATATATTTCTGTGTAATTAATTCTTTAATTATGGCTGGCTGATTATTTATTGTTAGGAAATAATTTGAAACCCTGGATTAGGATTTGAATTATAATTTTATTTTCTTTGTTTCGTGAGATTGTTTCTTGACTCTATATTAATTGCTATCGTTTATATGTATAATTCTGTCAAGTATAGTTTATTTGGTGCATGCCTTGTTCTGGTACCTCATAAGTGACAGTATGTAGGATTATTTGCCTGCTAGGTGGCCATCTAAATATACTAGAATTTATATGTATAAATTGCAGCTAGGTTAGATAATAATTCACCTAATCGTTTTGTGATTCTAACCGAAGTGGTAAAACGTTTCGATACGTGTGGGTCAAGGAAAGGAAATACAGCTAGACATGCTTTTTGTACTAGTATGGGTACTTAGATTGACAGCCTTCCACTTACACTTAATGCATTAAATCTTGTTAAATATAGGAGCCGCTTGTTGCTGCTATACTGCTAGTATTTAATAGGGTTAATATTGGCGCTTTGTCGTATTAATTAATTAAGGGAAGTAATATAAGGTGTATGGACCTGCTTTTGGTGTGCAACTTGGTCGATCTCATTCTCACGATTAAAGATGACTTAGAAATAAATATTATATTTTGACCTAATCTAGTGGTGGATTTTTATTTCCCTAACATATTTCTTATATCTACGGGTTTCCCATTATTTTCATTATTTTTATTATTAGTTTATTTTATTTTATTTACTCTTTTATTATTATTTTTACATCCCCCATCAGCATTTTTATTTATTTATTTATTTTGTGTTATTTAGGATTTTTAGTTTTAGTTTTAGTTTTATTTTTAAGCTAGTTAGATAGAGGTGAGCCCTCTCAATCCCCGGCTATAACGATACCCTTATTTACCAGTGCTGCAATTGACAACAAGAGGATTTAAATTGCGTGCCGGCTACGGTCACACCACCTTTGTGCCCCAACTCGGCCCTATATCTTACTCTATCTAGCTCTACGGACCTAGTTAGGGGTATGCATACTTATGGATTAGGTGTCCTTGTCGGTAAGGTACTGAGTAGCTTTATGCACCAGTACGACTAGGGAACCTTTGTGTTCTTGGGTTCGTGGTTGAAGGGTACTGAGTAGCTTGTATGCACCGATATGACCGGTGTACCTTTGTGTCCCGGGTTCTCGATCTCCCATCCGAGGCAAATAAATGGATTTGTTGTGTTGATTAAAGAAAGGAAAAATACTAATCATGAAAGTGAAAGATTATGAGCCAGGCCCAGTTGGATTATGATATTGATTACCGATCTACCGGTTATAATAGTGGCCAGGAGCGTGTTGCCCTGGCAGGTGATTATGACTACCGATCCACTGGACATAATAGTGGCCCAGGAGCGTGTTGCCCTGGATGATGTTGATATATATATTCTGATCCACCGGCAATAATAGTGGGGGTCCCGAGCTCAATAAAAACAGTCATGTATGTGAATAAAGTTATGGGAAAATACTAATCACTTATAGTGGAACACCATGTGAGTTGGGGCCAGACCGGTCCACCGGCGAATAATAGTGGCCAGGAGCGTTTTGCCCTAGAGACCGATCCACCGGCATATCATAGTGGTTAGGTGTGTTCTGCCCTATAAGTGACTGATCCACCGGCTATAATAGTGGGATTCTTGCACTCACATGGATATAAAATATGAGATTGATTTAATAATGATGGACTAATGGCTTAAGGCCCAAATGTATTGATTTTGCACTATGATATGGCTTAAGGCCAAAAGTATCGATTGTCATAACGACCTATTGATATCTAATGTGATTGTTAATTATGTGAATGTTACATATACAGATCTTGTTATATATGCATGTAGTTTTGTATCATGTGTGACATTACGGGCCTTCTTTTAAGTGTGACTTTAAAGGGTTACTCAGTACCATAGTACTGAAGGGTTCCATTCGTGGGGCCCCTGCCTATTCAATGGGCAGTGTCCCTTGCAGGTCTTTTAAGATGCTATTCAAGTGGGCAACAGGAAAGAGCGTAAGGATTATCCGGCCTTTATGATCTTATTCTCCCTCTTCTAATGTATGGTTTAATTGTAATTTTATTCTTGCAACCACCATTGGTGGAATCTATTCTTATAAAATGTTTACTTGCGCTACTCTGATTTAAAAATAGTTTGAATTTCTAGCAATTGATATTTTTTTCTTTAGCCTTAGCACTTGGTACTATAACGGTATGAGTGAACCGGTCTGGTGCTAAGTGTGGCAGTAATATCCCCAAATTTCATGGTTTATTAATTTGCTTCTGCTAATTTTCTTTTAATTAACAAAATTTTTCAGTAGTGAATTTTGGGAGTGTTACAGTTGGGGGTGTAAATAAGGGTGCATGACCGAAAATGGGAGGCTGCATGGGCATGCTGTAGGTAATGCACTTCTAGGTCGAGAGTTTAGATCACACACGACCATGCTCGAATACTGGACTAACAGGCATAAGTCAAATAGATGTGTACGGGTATGCAACAGGGTTGTGCAAGGGTGCACTGGCAAGTTATGTTGGGTTGCACAAGCATGCAATAGGAAATTTTAGTATTGCATGGCATGCATAGGCTGTGTGTTTTGTAAAAATTCAATGGATGTGAGGGAGAAGAGGAAAAAGAGGCAGTAGTCAGTGATGATGGTAGGTGATGATGATGGGGAAAAATGAGGTGACCTTGGGTGGTTAGTCCACGGGTATTGGGTAGTGTGTAGTGGTTCACAATGGTGTTGGTGGTGATGGATTTGGCTCGGTCATACAAAATAGGGCACAATTGCACGATAAGAAGAAAACGAGAAGGTAAGAAGAAGAATAAAGGAAAGGGTAGCTTGTGCAGTGGCTCCTTGACACACATTGGCAAAATGGATGCCAAACAAAGAGGAAGGAAAGAGAGTGAGGAATTTGAGTGTGTTTGTGTGTGTGAGTGTGTGTGTGTGTAATGAGGGAAAAGGAAAATAGGGGGAAAAAGCGTGCGAGCACGAGGGATAGTAGGGAGATGATGGTTGAGTGTTGGGAAAAATGGTAGGTAGTGTGGGCAGGTGATGGTGATGGAGAGTGTGAGTGTGAGTGTATATTGCGTAAGATTGAGAAAGAACAAGAAGAAGCTAGGGAAATTGTGTGTGTGTGTGTAGGTCAGGCAACAGGGGATAGGAGGAGACGATGGGTGATGGATGATGGATGACAAATGAGGGTGGCTACAAAGGAGGTGATGGGAGATGGTGCAAGTAGGAGGATGAAAGTTGTAAAATAAATCAAATATTATGGATAAATTGACAGATGAAAGGAGAAGAAATAAGATAATGGAAAAGGAGAGAGAGAAAAGGTTGGGGATTAGTTTATATGATTTTAGATTTGCCAAAATATATAGGATTAGTGATAAATTTTAGCAGATTTGATATTAGGTTACAAAATTCAGTCTATCCTGATCAAAGATTTAGATTTAATTACTATTTTGAGATTAAGAAATTAGATTAAGGCTAAAAATAAGATTTTATTAGGATTAGAATCAAATTATGGTGTTAATGGTATGAGATTAGGCTAAGTAAAATTTTAGGGTATTACAATATCAATCATCCATCTATGTCTCGACACAAGTATATATATAGGTTTATAACATCGCTAACTAGTATACTAATTTAACCACATGAGACACAAATGGCTAACTAGTACATAAAATAGTATTATAATGTATTTATATCCTATATAATACATGATTCAACTAAATCTATTACAAAAAAGTAATCTAAGTAGTACATGAAAACAACTAACAAGAATCCTAATCAAAATAATGATGTTAACTTAAAAGATTGACTAGGTCTTCTTGACTTAACTTTTATTCAAAATAGCTATAACACCGCGATTTTTACAACTAAAAAGAATTTTTTTTTTTTTGAAGAGGAAGTAATTAAGTAAAATATTGGGAGTTACCACCATGATCAACATAATTCTGGCTTATACAACTATGCTTACAAAAATCACAAGGCTATAACATTTAAAGTAACACAGGAAAATTAGAAACAAAAGAACACATAATATAATAATGAGTTTGGAGACTACCTTCGAGTAAACAATACAAAATATAAAAGAAGGGATACCATGGATTAAGAGTCCAAAAAGGGTATCCAGTTAAATACATTGACCTGGTAATAATTACTCTTCACCCAACCCATAACACAGATAAAGTCACTCATCCCCACATATGGCATCATAGGCAGCACAATCATCTTGCTGATCTTCTAAGGCCTATATATGAGATTCAGGGCCAGCTACTCATGGGAATAAGCAACACCCATAAAATAGATAGTTAGTACACTACGTACTAAGGGAACAATACTATTTAAATAGGGATAAAAATAGCACATGCTTTCACATTAAATAATAAATGAATAACCAAATAAATGAAACATCTCATAAGATAGAAAATAACCCAAATTCCTTTATTATGTATACTCTATTAAGATAGATAATGACCCAACTTCCTTTATTATGTATAATCCATTTCCATTCTTTTTTATATGTTGAGTGCAGAAACCCCACTATTCTTAAATCAGTGGAATGGTAGGAAATACCATCTCAAGGACAACATGCTTGAGCCACTATTCTTTCTGGTGGAATGGAGATTAAAAACATCTCTTCAGGGCAAAACACTCTCAATTCACTTTTCTCCCCGGTGGAATGGGAATACAAATATATATATAAATCAATCACCTTGGTTCTGACTCATGTATTCTTTCACTTTAATTCATTAGTATCTTTTCCATAGGTTATAATCATACATTTTTATTTTATGATAAGTAGGGGCCCCACTATTCTTAATCTAGTGGAACGGACTAAAGCACCTTCTCAGGGAAAAACTCTCCCGAGCCACTATTCATAGTCACCTTTCTCCTTTATACACTTCAAACCTTGTAGTCAGATTCCTTTCACTAATCTGATCCTTTCTCTAGATCTCACTTACTTTACTTATTAAACAAGGAAGAGTTAGATTTAGGGAAAGGATTGAGTGACTCAACTGAGCATTCCCAATTTTTACCTTTAGTGTGATGTGTTCCTTCTTTCCTTTTTGTTTCAATGTTAAATTTACTAAGGTTTTGTATGGATTTTTAACTTAAAGGTTATTATTTCTAAGATTTTAAAAGTTGAGATTTTTACAAACAAAGATTTCCAATTTAATGGAGTTTTGACTATATCAAGTAAGTGACTCTTCCTTCTAAAATAGATTATGAGTATTCCTACATGATATGAGTTTCTTTAAGTTGATATTATATGTTGGCATGAATGTATAAAGGTTACATAATTGATTTGGTTGGGTGGATTGTACATTTGAGTAAAAAGCATGAATTGTAAGAAAAATGGGATATGATGATTGAATATTGAGATATGTAAGTTAATTCAGCTAAAAATTGTTATATAATGCTGAATCATGGTGCAATGTAGTTAAATGATGATTTATAAGTATGAATCTACATGAAAATAATTGTTTGTTGTTGTTATAGGGAAAACTGATCAACTGTTTAAGTCAAACTGATTGACTGGTTCCTAGACCAGTCAACTACTTGACCCAATCCATCAATTGCTAAGCTTGTAGATACCTTGGTCTTGCTCTTTACATAAATCCATCAAGTGGTTGGGTAGAACTAATCAAACTAGTCCATGAATAGTTGATTGGTTTACACAAGCCAATCGATTGGTTTATCCAAACCAATCAATTGGTTTGAGGGAAAGTAGGGTTTGGTCAAGTCAAACTAATTGACTAGTTATCCCAAACCTATCGCCTAGTTGGTATAATTAATTGACTGGTTGGGCCAAACCAATCAACTGGTTTGTGTGATTTGTTTCCTTCTGGTTTGGCTATGCTTTGAGGCTATGCAAGGTATTATTCTATGATCATTAAGAGGATAAAATATAGATTTTCTTATGGATTAATGACCCAATGAGATTTAAATGGATCATAATGTATGACCTATTCTATGAGTATTATAAAGGCTAAAGGGGTATACCACTTATGACATGTGATGTTTTTGAGAAAAGATTAATTAAGCAAAGCATAGGGTTGAGTAACATAATTTTATGGGCTTGAATAATATTAGACAAGGATAAATGGAAACCCCACATGGTTTGAAAATGGAAAGAATTAATATGGGAGAGATATACTAATACCTTGCTAATTCTTGTATGGGAATTTTGTGATCACTTTCCCTTATCACATAAAGCAAAATACAATTTAGTTGTGTATGGGTCTAGGTTACCCAATCCTTGATTAGCTATAGAGGTTAGTTTACCTTCGTGCATTTAGTGGTGCCTTTGGGCTTTATCTTTTAGTGGGATCCTTAGATATCCCAGTGCCTTACCTACTCTAAACACTAATGATGTACTAGGGAGTATAGATCCTAAAGGTTCTTGTTATCTAGGTGGTTAGCTTTAACCTGGACTTATGTTTATATTAGTTGGCTTTGGCTTAGACTTATGTCCATTCTAGTGATTGACTTTGACCTGTACTAATGTCCACTTTGGTTATTAGCTTCAACCTAGAATTTATCCCCCTTTATTTGGATAGATTTCCATGGTATATAAGACCATGGGGTGATGCACAGTCCATCGCTCAATATTAAAAATTAAAAATTAAAAAGTGGGATGATAAGTAATTGGATGATAAAAATCTAGATAATGAATAAGTGGATAATGATGGTAACAAAGGTTTGGATGATAAAAAGGGTAAGAGATAGTATGTGGACTTGTATGATGTCCCAAGTGATCAACTAATTATTAATTGGAATTTTTGACTAGATGTTGACTTATATCAATACATGGATAAGGGAATGGTATAATCTAATTGATTAAGCAATTGGAAAATGAACCCTAGTGGTTGCCTGGATTAACCTATTTAGTAAATGTGTGAATACTAATGTGATTATAATAAGAAGGTGAGCATGATATTGTCATGACACATATTAAATATGATATCCATGTTATGATAGATTTTGCATTGCATACTCATGTTTCTGTTAAGGAAGCAACTTAGCTTACTAAGTACGTAGCGTATTGATGTGCCCATTTGCTAGGTCGCCTACTCATTCCCATAAGCAGAGGGTTATGTGTAGGTTTTTAGGGATGGTACCTCATCTTGGGTTAGGGACATGAGAGTTTGGATATCCTAAGGTTTTGTGTGGTTCGTGATGGACTAGGGTTTTAGGGGTCACACCTTAATATTATTTTAATATAGCTATGTCTTCTTAATTCATTTATCTCCCTATATTTGATTTGGTTGAGGATCAATGAGGTCCTTAATGGTAAACAATTTTTAAAATTTTTATGTAGCTTAAGTTCGTGCACTCTATTTTTAAATTGGTTAGTTGGTTTAACCTTATATATAATACAGGATAGGCGACATACATCTACTCTATGTTAGGTACAACGGTGGCACCCCATTTTTTCTAATTATATTTTCAGCTTTTGTATTATTTTAAATGAAATTTTTCTATAGCAAAAAATAGGGGTGTTAAACATCTATACCCCAACACCACCCTTCCACCCTACCTAGCCATGGCACCCTTCTTACATCACCACCACTAGTACCACCCACAGTCACCCGAACTAGCACCAACTATCGCCACCATTTCTACCAACACTACCCCACTCTACCACAATAACTAGCCATCCTTTGTAGCTATCCAACACCCCCTCTCTCATATGTTGCTCAACCTACACATGCAACATGAGGTGGCTTTGGTTTTAAAAAAAATGATTACCTATTTTTAATATGTAAGGGTATTTTGATAATTTTAAAAAATAAATACCTTCATATTATAATTATTATTTTATCTATTAAATGTTAATATGGTAATTGTGGTCTTATTTTTAGCTATGAAAGTTTGATTAGCAGCACCTTAAAATTTTTGGTATGATACCAATAATTTGTGTTTTTTTTGGAAAACAAGTAATTTTTATACTCCGCTAAAATAATAGATATTACATAATAGCATATTAGGGTTTTTGTATATGAAATATATTGACCATGATTCGTTACACTTAAATTATGTTATCATAAAAATTATTAATAAGAGTATGTTTTCTTATGCAATGTATTTCGAGTATAAAAGTATGAATAAAATGATTGTAATGCATTATGCATGTCATGTACATGTAAAATGATAGATTGAATATGCTTAGATAAATTTTTGGAATAGTTATCATTGTTGTGTGCCCTAACAGTAATTTGGTCATTTTGAGTGTGATGTGATATTTATCCTGACAACCATGTTAAATGTATATCATATATCATTGAGCATGAAATTATATATTTATAGATGTATTAGATACGCATTCTAGGGTTTATGTGTTGAATCATGTTTAAGGGAAAAATAATCATTTAGCTTATTTGATAATTTATATTATATGATAAATAATTTATTATATTTTAGCATTTCCATGAAAAATTCATAAATAAAATTGATTTAGTATTGAAAAAGAATGATAATGTGTTAATTTTGATCTCAACAGCATTTGGTCCTTTTTGGTCTAATGCATCCAAATGTGAATAATTAAGCCTAGGATGGTCTTGGTATATTTTTATGATTGACCTTGGTAATGATCATGTTTATAGCTATCATGAATAGATGAAAAATGAGTAAAATTGGTTAAGTATGGAAACCAAATATATGTGATTAGTTGTGATTTTGTGGTCACATTAATTAAAATACTAATACTTAAAGTGAAAGACTTCGAGATTGGGAATGGTAGCTCTTTAGAGGTCTCTACCTTAAAGGCTTGGTTTAGCCCATAGTGGATTATGGATTTTTACATGGCACTTGCCATGTGACATGCAATATAATATGCTCTAAGTGTCTTTTTATATCTATTGTATATGTAATATGACTTAGAGTTGATGTATGTTCATATGATATTTTATGGCATGCATATGATATGTATAAGTTGTGCTTTTAATATGAATTGATGCGGCCCATAAGACATGCATGTAGGTTGTGGGATATGGTGTTATGGTGTGAATTAATATGGGAGTGGTCTAAGTATTATATGGCTATGCATGGTGGTATTAATGGTTGCATGGTGGTATTAGGGTTTGCATGGTGGTATTAGGGTTTGCATGGTGGTATTAATGGTTGCATGGTCATTTTAGGATTTGCATGGTGATATTAGGGTTTGTATGGTGGTATTAATGGTTGCATGGTGGTATTAGGGTTTGTATGGTGGTATTAATGGTTGCAGGTGGTATTAGGGTTGCATGGTGGAGCTAGGGTTTTGCATGGGAGTTAGGGTTTGCATGGAAGTAGAGTTTATGTGGAGCTAGGGTTTGCATGGGAGCTAGGGTTTGCATGGGTGTTAGGGTATGCCATGCTTAACTATGGTGGTAGTGGTTAACTAGGGTTGGAGTGGTTAACTAGAGTTGAAGGGTAAGCATGGTAGGAGTCAAACTTGCATGTCTTGGTATGGGTTCTGAATAAGATACTTAAAACATTAATCACGTAAAGTGGAAGATGTTGAGACAGGTCCAGATCGATCCACCGGCATAATAGTGGCCAGGGACTACAGTATCCTGGAGACCGATCCACCAGCATATAATAATGGTAGGGTATGTTACCCTAGTGACCGATCCACCGGCTAAAATAGTGGGGGATCCCGAGCTCAATAAACCAAACCCTACATTTTGCTAAGATATGGAAAGATACTAATTACTTACCGTGGAACACCGTGTGAAAAAAGGGGCTAGACCAATCCACCGATATATAATAGTGGTAGGGCATGTACTATAAGTTACCGATCCACTGGCTAGAATAATGGTCAGGAGCTAAAGTGCCCTGGAGACCGATCCACTGGCAAAAATAGTGGGGTTCCCGTACTCGTATGGACTTGGTAAAGAGCATGGTGTGAAAATGAATTCGATAAAGGATTGATGAAGTAATTAATCTGAACTGTATTGAACCTTGGTATTTCACTTGAGCATTCATTTTATCTTGTGCTATTATGATTAAATTCTATGCTCCTTTACTATTATACATTGTTTGTGTGAATTTTGTATGTTGTCCTTAGTGCAAGGTTACCTTAATCAGTACATAGCGTACTAATCACCCTTTTCATGGGTGCTACTCATTCCCACGAGCAGAAGGCCCATCTGATGTGTTATAGGTAGGAGATGCTTATTTTGATGCCATTAATGTCTATAGGACATCAGGTGGGGTCGAGTGATTTTGGGTTGGATCGGGTCCTAGAGTGGCGTGGTTGTTTTCTGTCATGAGATTATTATCCTTGTTCTCTTTTAATTATGTTTGAACCTTCAGAAACAATTTTATTATTATTTCTATTTTTCTTCTCTAAAAAACAATAGCTCGTATTTCAAATTATGTAAAGACTTAAGCGTACTCTGATTTTCATATTTATGAACTTTGGTTTATTTAATAATGATATGATTAGTTTTTCTTAGCCTTAGCACTTGGTACTAGAACAGTAGGAGTGAACCTGTCTGGTACTAAGTGTGGCGGTAGTATCCCTAGAATTTACGGTTTTAAATTTAAAGGTTTAATAAAAAAATGTGTATTTGGGATGGGTTCAGGGATGGGGACCCCAAACCCGTCCCCGCCCCGTCCCCAAAAAAATTCCCATTAAGAATCCCCGAACTCAAACCCGATCCCCAAATTCTCTCTCCAAATCCAAACCTAAATGGGGAATCTCCGACGGGGCCCCGAACCAGCGACGAAAATTGCCATCCCTAAATACGTAGTTTAAAATATATTTTTAGGTTACTTATCAAGATGTATAAAGGGTAAAAATAGTATAACAAATTAAAGAAGCCAAAACCAAATTAGCTACAACAAGAGCCAAGGTGGAGTACTTATGGGATACGCAAGGGTTGTTCATGCATTCACAAGAAAATTGAAAGGTTAGTAAAAGAAGGAAGAAAATGTAGGGTGAAATGGTAAAATCAAGGTTAAAGAAGGAAAAATCTAATTTTCCTACAAGGGAACCATGAATATGAGAGCATAAATGAGTGATTTCCATCCATATTAAATATTAATGAAAGGCTTGAATCAATCCTTACAAGTAAAGATAATAAATAAAAGAAGAGAAGTCGAAATTGAAGAATATTATATTTTAATTCAAAAGCATATGAATTAATCCAATAATAATAATAATAATAATAATAATAATAATAATAATAATCATAATAATCATAATAATAATAATCATAATAATAAAGATAATAATAATAATAATAATAATAATAATAATTGGAAATTTTTGGATTATATTTAGGTCAAGAATACTAAAATAATATGATCCCAAAAGTTTTATAAAGTTCAAATAACCAAAAAGAAGTTTTTAGGATTCAAAACACTAAAACATAGTTACCTTAGATAATAAATAGTGTTTTTTTTTTGTAAAAAGACACATTTTTTGCTACTCGTTTGATTCTATCATTTTCTCATATTTTTCACTCATCCAAAATGCATAACTAATTCTAAAATTATTTATTATCTTGCCTCATTCAATTATATTTTGTTTCACATGTTTCTTCAAAATCATTAAATTACATAATTTTATATTTGCATGATAATATGATTTTATCCCTTTTTATCTATTTTATCTCCAAACCAATTCCTATATTAAATATCTTTATATTTTTTATTTTTTATAAAACATATGCATCAATATGTATCCATTCAGACCCTTTGTTATTTATTTCACTCATTTGTGGAAAAACATATTTTTCGTGGATTATCTAATTTTATCATTTTTGATTATTTTTCATTTTTTTATCTTCACATTTTCCTATAACCAATTATTTGATATATTTAGGTTCCCTATATTATTCCACACATTTTTTTAATTTTTCGTGAACATTGAATTTCTATTTAAATAAAGTATTTAAAATTATTTTTGGTTAACCATTGACTTTCTTAACCAACAAAAACAAATCTCCCGCACATTCCATATCATATTTTACCATGATCTTTATCATTCAAGCATAATTATTATTATAATTTAATTACATAACTATTCCACCCACTCTCACTTACTTTTAGTCACCATTCTTCTTTCTTCCACACCTCATTCTTTTCCATGCCTTGTAAGCAACCTTAAAATTAGATCTCCCTTGCCTTCCTCCTTTGGGATTTCCTATATAAGGTGGTTAGGACCTTAGCTTCCATTCCATACTAATCATATATCCTAGTTTCCTAATTTTACTTCCACTTCTATCCTCTTTCACTTTCTCCAACTTATGGATTTTATATTATTTTTCTTTGTTACCCTATATACTGACCCTCTCTCTTTTCATTTATCACTATTATTTTGCACTTTTCCATCCTAATTTTCCTTCAAATTGAATTCTAAACACTTAATTTAAGTGTAGAAAGTTAAGGTTTAGAAACAGGTGGAGTCTTAACCTCTTTTCCCTAGTTAAAAGAAGTGATCATGTTGGGAGCTATTTTGCTAGAAGAATTGTGCTTTTAGGTAAGGTTATATATATCTCGCTTAGGAATTTTGATTCTATAAGTTATTTTAATTTAATTACCATGTTATCATGCTTATTTTGTGAAATCATGGGTATATTCTTGAAGCTTATATTTATATAATTATCTTGTAATTTCATGTGTAAAATGTGTTTTTTAAAATTATATGTGAGATTTCCATGTTAGGCCATGTTAAGCATTATATTAAATTTTTTAGCATGATTATCTATTTTATTATACTTAATATGAATGTTATTAAGCATATTATCATGTGATTATAATAAGATTTATTTTAATAACCATGATGCATTCTAGTATTTTAAATAATAATAATGGCTAGAATAAATTTAGTAGTAGTCAATATTTAATGTAACAATATACCATATTTTAAAAGCAAGTATAGTATAAGCAAAAGGGTTATGTTGATAGTAAGTCAAGTGATGTAGTGTTATGTGATAAGTTATAGTTAATGAATGAATAATACATTAATTGATGATGCTATGTTATATGCTAAGTTATAAGTAATGAATGAATGAGACATTAATATATAAAGTGAAGGATCACATGAGTCAATGGTGTGACCGCAGCCGGCACGTAATTTAAACCCTCTTGTTGTCACTTGTAGCACTGGTAAATAAGGGTATCGTTCTAGGCCGGGGATTGAGAGGGCTCACATCTATTTAACTAGCTTGAAAATAAAACTAAAACTAAAAACAAAAATCCTAAATAACACAGAATAAATGAATAAGAAAAATAGTAATGGGGGTTATAAAAATAATAAAATAATAAAATGAATAAATAAAATAAAGTAAACCAATAATGAAAATAATGGGAAACCCGCAGATATGAGAAATATGTTAGGGAAATAAAAATCCACCACTAGATTAGGTCGAAATAAAATATTTATTTCTAAGTCATCCTTTAATCATGAGAAAGAGATCGACCAAGTTGCACACCAAAAGCAGGTCCATACACCTTATATTACTCCCCTTAATTAATTAATACGACAAAGCGCCAATATTAACCCTATTAAATACTAGCAGTATAGCAGCAACAAGCGGCTCCTATATTTAACTAGATTTAATGCATTAAGTGTAAGTGGAAGGCTGTCAATCTAAGTACCCAAACTAGTACAAAAAGCATGTCTAGCTGTATTTCCTTTCCTTGACCCACACGTATCGAAACGTTTTACCACTTCGGTTAGAATCACAAAACGATTAGGTGAATTGTTATCTAACCTAGTTGCAATTTATACATATAAATTCTAGTATATTTAGATGGCCACCTAGCAAGCAATTAATCCTACATACTGTCACTTATGAGGTACCAGAACAAGGCATGCACCAAATAAACTATACTGGACAGAATTATACATATAAACGATAGCAATTAATATAGAGTCAAGAAACAATCTCATGAAACAAAGAAAATAAAATTATAATTCAAATCATAATCTAGGGTTCCAATTCATTCCCTAACAATAAATAATCAGCCAGCCATAATTAAAGAATTAATTACACAGAAATATATATCTAAAATATAAATTAAAAATAAGAGAAAGAAATAACCGGAATTAATTTTGGATAAAAGAGCAAAAATTTATTCAGATAAAAAAATTAATTTTATCTGAAATAAATTCTACCGGTATTCTTTTCCTCTAATTTTCTTCCTTGTTTGCCTTGAATTTCCGTGCAAAAATTTCTTTTTCTTTTTCTTTTATTCCCGCTGACGCTGGCGTTGTCGTTCGTCGTGCGCCTGACTCAATTTTCGTGCTGCTGCGTCAGGGTCTGCCTGGCCGAGCCTCCTCTCTGTTCGGCCGAGCCTGAGAAGGCCTACTCCTCTCACGGCTCCTCTTCTCGCCCGAGCCTGTGAAGAAGGAAGGCTTTGGCCTTTTTCTGCGGCTCTGCCGCACGCTGCTGTTACTCCTCTCTGTGGCCTCGGTTTCCATGCCTCCCTCCTTCACCTAACATGCGGCCTGTTCTCTGCCTAACGGCAGAGGCCGCCTATCTCCCTTCTTCGACCTTCTGGCCCTCCGGCTCTCCTATCGAGCCTGAGACTTCGACGTCCCCCCTGCTCTTTTTATAATTTTTTTCTTCTTTGCCATGTCAGCCCTACGGCTAACTTTTTCTTTCTCCTGCGAGTCGCTCTTTTTTCTTTTGTTTGTTGATCGTGCCTCTTCGGCGTCGTTTTGTGTTCCAGGCCTTTGGGCCTTCGGCCTTTGGCCGTTGGTCCAAAGGTCTTATTTCTTTTTTTTAATTTTCTTTTATTTAAATACAAAACCTGCAAAATAAAATTCAATAAATATTAATAAATAATATTTTATTCTAAATTTACTTAATTTATATCATTTTAGCTCAAATAATAAAATTTATGCAATTTTTACCACTTAAGCATAAAACAATAATTATTCCCCTATATTAGTTAAATAAACTACCAAAAACTAAGATTATAAGGGCATAAAATGTGTCAAAATATGAACTCATCAGTCAAACCAAATGATTCCAAGAGTTTGAAATTATTGAAACAATTAACTAGTTATGCTAAAACCAGATAACCCTAATCTACTCTATACAAGTCTGAACTATTGTCCTATAAAGATTATGTGTATATATGGATTAGAGGTTGACTAGTGGGTCAGATGTGTTCTTGAAATGCCCCGAAAATTCTAATTTTAAACATTACAGTTAAAAAAGGTTTTATTAGGGAAATTCATTAAATAAATTATTTTTATTAAAATAAAAATGAATTAATTAAGGTAAATCAAGAAGAAATTTATAAGTGTTTTAATTAGAAGAAATTTGGGTATTTTAGCTAATTAAGGATTTTATTTTAGAAATTAATTAAATAAATTATTTTATTTATAATAAGAAGGAATAAATAGTTCCAAAGTAATAGGAATTTTATAAATAATTTAATTGGAGAAAATTAGAGTGATTTGCTAATTAAAATGGAATTTATGAAAACTCTTTCAAAAACCCTAAATTAGCCTAAAAAGGGATTTAAATATTATTTTATTTAAATATTATTATTTTTAAACATCCCAAATATCCCAATTAATTTAATTGACCCTAACCCACCTATTTTATTTTTCCCTTTTTCCTTTTTCCTTTTTATTTCTTCCTTTTCTTTTCTTTTTCTCCTTTTCTCTTTCTTTCTTCTTATTTTCTTTTTCTTTCTCCTTCCCGATTGGGCCTGTCAGCGGCCCAATCCCCTTCTTCCTTTTTCTCTTCCCTGTGGGCCTCCCCTCCCCTTCTTTATTTTCCTTCTCCCGCAGCCCAAACTTCTTTTATTTCTTTTCTTTTTCCTTCAGCAGCTAGAGCACCGCGTTTTTTCTCTTTTCTCCCACAAACACGGCGTTTCAATTAAAATTTTCCCCCTCACAGCCCGACCGACCGGCTCTCCTCTTTTTCTTTTCTTTCTTTCTTCCCCAGACCGCATGCACATCCCCCCCAGCTTTCTTCCTTTCTTCTTCCTCCATCATTTGCACCTACAACTCCTCCTCCGATCGGCCAAAAATCCCGCTGCCGACCATACCCGATTTGACCGGCCACGTACCTCTCTCTCCCTCGCTGATTCAGCAGCCACATCAACCCAACCAACCCTCCCCTATTCTCGCGTGATTTTCCCCTCTCCTTGGCCTGCGCAACCATCCCTGCCATTTGAATTTTTGCCGGCCCACTATCGTCGGCCGATGACATCTCCCCCTGCCTTATTTTTTCGGCACTCCCCTCTGACCTTATCCCTTGCCTTAGACTATAAATATACCCAAACTAGCCTGAACTCGAGCCTTTTCTCCCTGAAACCCAAAAATCATCCCTTTTCACTGTCGCCGTCGGCCAACCACACCACCAACTCCGCCTACCTAAGCCTTCCCTGCATCATCCTCTACCTAGCCAGACCTCCCTTCTCCCTAGATTTTTCCTAAATAAGCCACCTCGGCCGTATAAAGTTACCTCCTCAATCAACCCATCTTCCACCTCCGCCGCCTTTCACACCACCCTTAGCCACCACCTTCACCTTCCAATCTATTCTGCAAACCACCCTCTACCTTCCCCTACCTTTCTTTTCCTCTTTCTCCCTCTCCTCCTCTCTTTTTCTTCTTCTTCCCCATTCGGCCACCACCAGCACCGCCGTGCGCCACCACCTTCATTCTACTCCTCTCCACATAGACAACCCTAAACACCCCAACTCCCACCTTCATTCTACCTCTCCTTTTCCCATCATTTAACTTTTCTCTTTTTCTTCTCTTTTTTTAGCCACCGCCGCTACCATCGTGCCCCACCGCCGGTGCCGCCTGTCACCACCAACCTAAGGTTGAACCCTAAACCCTCTCAACCCTTTTTTCCTATTTAATTAAGTTTA
This sequence comes from Tamarix chinensis, assembly GCA_030549775.1. NCBI lineage: Eukaryota > Viridiplantae > Streptophyta > Magnoliopsida > Caryophyllales > Tamaricaceae > Tamarix > Tamarix chinensis. The sequence goes on from CM060177.1 coordinate 77,572,569, forward strand.
TTTTATTTTATTTCAATTTTAGCCTATTATTTGAATATTATTATTATTATTATTATTAGTGTGTATTAATATTATTATTGTTATTATTATTAAGTTCAATATTATTAGTATTATTGTTTCTTATTAAGGCTGACCCTATTTGGCCGAGTAGATTATTGGTATTAGTATTATTATGAGTTTTTATTTTATTATTAATATTATTATTAGTAGTATTAGTATTAGTATTATTACTACTACTACTACTATTTCAAAATTATTATTATTATTTCATTATCATTATTACAACTATTTTACTATTAGTGTTGCTATTATTATTATTGTTGTTATGCGATTATTATTTGTATTATTGCTGTTGTTGTTGTTGTTAGTATTATTATTCTATATAGGGCTGAAACCCTATTGTATCTATTTTGAATTGTAGTAGTAGTATTATAAATATCAAGTCTTATTATTATTAATATTTTTATCATTAGCATTTATTATTCTTATTATTATTATTATTTAATAAGTTTATTATTATTTAATGTAGGGTCTAAACCCTACTTCATTTTATTTTCAATTATTATCATTACTATTATTACCATTATTATTATTATTATTATTGCAATATTATTATGGTTTTTTATCATTATTATTATTACTATTTCATTATTAGTATTATTATTACTAAATTTTATTATTAATTTTACTAATGTTATTATTATTATTATTTTGGTGAAGGGTCAAAATCCTTATCCCACCATTTATTTCAAATTATATTATTATTATTAGTATTTTTAGTATGATCATTTGTACTATTATTATTATTATTCTTATTAATATTATCATTGTTATTATTTTTAGTCTCTTTGCTATTATTATTTTAGTATCATTATTATTATTATTAGGGTAAAGCTTTGACCTTATATTATCAACTTTTATAATCTTATTATTAATTCTTATATTTTTTTAAGCTAAATTTAGCAATTAGTTAATGGTTATTATTATTATTATTTTATTATTTTATCAAAAGCCTAGTCTTAGAATAAGTTAGTAATTAATAGTATTTTTTGGTAGGAGGGAATCTAATTTTAGTTTTTCCCTCATATAGGTGAGACCAGTCAAAGCCCTAAGGAGGCGTAGGAGTGTGCTCCAAGGCCAGTGTCGTTTTAGGTAAGGGTGTTACTAAGACCTATTGTGTGTTGATGTGCATTATATGCTTTGTATATTATTCATCCTATGTTTATCGTTATAATTATTTCATATATGGTATGACGTGGAGTTGAAGTATGTTTATGTGTCATTATATGGCATGTGTACTATGTGTATGTGATGAAATATTGTGGTATGTGATTATTGGTTTATGACCCTTTAGACATGCATGTGAAGGTGTTAATGTGGTTTGTGTAGGGGAAAGGAGAAAAAAGGAGAATGGAAAAAGAAGTTGACCAAGTGAAGTAAGTTGACCAAAAGGGAAAGAGGTTGACCAAGGAGAATAAGTTGACAAAAAGGGAATAAGTTAGCCGAGGGATGTGAGTTGATCTAAGTATTTTAATGATCCGTGAGTGGAAGAATAAAATGGGGAATCTTAGGATTTGTGTGGGAAAATCTAATCTATGGAGTTACATGAGAGAATCTAAACTATGGATTTGTGTGGGAGAATCTAATCTATGGATTTGTGTGGGAGAATCTAATCTATGGATTTGTGTGGGAGAATATAATTTATGGTTTTGTGTAGGAGGATCTAATCTGTGGTATTACATAGGAGAATCTAATCTATGGCTTTGTATGGCAAAATCTATGATCTTGCATGGGAGAATATATGGCCATGCATCAGAGAACTTAGGATTTTATATGGAGGAATCTAGAGTTGTGTATGGACGAAGCTAGGGTTTTGCATGGATGGATCTAGGGTTTGCATGGTGAATCTAGGGTTTCACTTGGGAGTTTTAGGGTTGCATGAAAAAAGTTTGAAGGTTTGCATGGGGAGGTTAGCATCTGCATGGGAGTAAAGTTTATGTATGAAAAGTTGACTTGGGATGTAAGGAAGGTAATAAAAGATTTATTTGGGTGTTTGAAAGTTTTGAGTGAAAAATAGGACGTAGGATATTATAAGGGTATGAAGGAGACTAAGTTAGGGTTTGGAGTGATTAACTATGGGTTGTTGTAATTAACTAGGGTTTGGAGTGGCTAATTATAGTTTGTTGTGATTAACTAAGGTTTGAAGTGGTTAAATATGGGTTGTTATGGTTAACTAGGGTTTGGAGTGGTTAACTATGATTGGTTGTGGATAACTAAGGTTTGGAATGGTTAACTAGGGTTTAGTGTGGTTAACTAGGGTTTGATATGGCTAACTAGGGTTCGGTGGTAACATGTGTGTACTTGGTGAATGAAGTATAATGATGAATATAGGATCTATGGGTGGTGAGAAATGGGTGTTAAAATGTCTTGGGTCATGAGAAGTAGAGTAGGATGGGCCATGTAGACTTAAATTAGGGTCTTATGGAGAAAACCCTAAAGTGTGGTAACGTGTGTACTTGGAGGTGAAAAAAAGTGGGCCATAACCCACATATATAGGAGATGGGTTCTAATATGAGTCAAAATAAGGAGGGAGGGTATAAGGTCAAGGAGTGTTTGAGTCTCATAATGTGGGATGAGACTTTTGGAGGATAAGAACAGTAGAAGTTAGTCATGCATGTCTAGGGATTAAAATTTTTGAATAAGACATTTAAGACATTAATCATATAAAGTGGAAGAGTATTGAGTTGGGTCCCACCGATCCACCTGTTAGAAATAGTGGTTAGGACGCCTTATCCTATGTGTATCTGACCCACTAGCTATAATGTTGGTTAGGGTATACTACCCTATGTGTGTCTGATCCACCGGCTATAATAGTGGCGAATACTGAGCTTAATAAACCAAACACCAAAGTTTGCTAAGATACATAAAAGACACTAAGTACTTATAGTGGAACATCATGCGAGCTAAGGCCAACTGATCCACCGATAAGAAATAGTGGTTAGGGTATGATACCCTATGTGTGACCGATCCACCAGCTAATAATAGTGGGCAGGTGCATTGTGCCCTATTTGTCTTCGCTCCACCATCTATAATAGTGGGGGCTTCCGTACTCTTATGGACTTGATAAAGAGCATGGTGTGGAATGAGTATCCATAAGAGACTAATTAAGTATTACTCCGGACTTAAAAATAGACCTTTGCATATTCAGCTAATTGATCATATGCCTTTATGTTATTATGTTGGACTTTATGATCCTTTATTTATTCTGCATGATTTGTGTGACCTTGTGTGTTGGCCTTAGTACATCTATTACCTTACTCAGTACGTAGCGCACTGATCACCCTTTTCATGGATGTTGCTCATTCCCACGAGTAGTAGGCCCTTTTGACTTTGTGTAGGTGGGCGAGACATCGGGCGAGGCTGAGTGTTGAGCTTGTGGTTGGCTCAAAGTTCGAGAGTGTCGTGGCTTTATTTACTCTTTATGCGATTTATTCCTTTTGTATTTCTTTTGTATCGTATTTACCCTTTTATAATTTATTACCTTGTATTGAGTATTTCAAATAAACCTTTTATCGATTGTAAGATTATTCCCTCCGAGGAATTTTGATTTCGCACTATGATTCTATTTTATTATTGATTATAAACTTTTATGAGTACTCTGATTTCTATGTTATGACCTTTTAATTCATTTTATGAACTCTCAGTTTAAGTTTGAAAATAATCTTTTTAGCCTTAGCACTTGGTATTGGAACAGTCAGAGATAATCGATCTGGTACTAAATGTGGTGGTAACATTCCCAGAATTCATGGGTTTTAATTTAAGTGCTTCCGTTTTTAAAAAAAGAAAAGAACAGTAAATTTTGGGGTGCTACAGTTCTACCTTGGATGTGATAGCATCGGTGAGGTTGATTATCTTTCTCCCATCTATGGAGGAAAATGTGGAAGTTTATAATATAATGGTTCCATGATCTTAATGTAGCTAAGTAAATGAAATATCGTGATCACCAAAAGTTGAACCCTAACCTAGTTTTCTTTTGAATCATCTAATATTATGAGCATATATGCATGTACAGTAATTATTTTATCATATGACCATGTGTGCTAAGTATGGCTTGTTTTATTGATGTCTATTTTAACCTTACTCATTATGTAGAATATTGGTCATCCTTTTTATGGGTGCTACTGATTCCCATAAGTGGATAACACCATGTTTGTAGGTATATGTTGATTCAATGCTTACATTGTGTTTAACTAAAGTTAGGGTTGTAAATGAGTCGAATAAGATTGCTTACTATTTGCATCATCTTGTTAAAATATTGGCTCGGCTTAGCTCATTTAGTTAAACAAGCTAAGCCTTAGCCTCAATTTTAGTCTCATTTATTAAATGATTAGATCGACGCAATTATAGCTTAGACTGGTAAGATTGGCTCAACTCATTTGTTTAGTTAAATGAGTCAAGCCTAAGCCTTATTTTAGGATTGTTTATTATATGAGTCAAGCCTAATCCCGAGGGTGTTTGGCTCATTATAACTCATTTACACCCCTACCTATAGTGAACAATTTATAGGTTGTTCAAGTGCATGGTTGCCTAAATATGTATCTCTTTCTTTCTCTATGGACTTTTAGTCTTCTATTTTATTTTATATTTTTCTCTCTTATATTATTTGTAATATTGTATCATTGAAGGATTAAGTGATTCCCACACCTAATATCTAGGTAATAGTTAATATTTAGCTTTACACTTAGTATAGATTAGGTATAGGAAATATATTTTTTATATTATATGGATGTAATATCCAAAATTTTATTATTAATACTTACACAAAAAATTATAGTAAATTTTGGGATGTTATACTAGGAGACTTAGAATAAGCCAACAAATCTAAAAATGAATGAATTAGGTCAATCTTGAAGAATTTCATTAGCCATAAGTGGCTCGGAAAATATCACAGACATAAACTTATGAGAAAAGGGTTAGAATCATAAATAAAATGTTTCAAAAAATGAAATGAGTGTTTCCATTCCATAAAAAGGTGTTGTAAATGTACAAGATAGGTAGATTTGTTCTCTTCAGAACAAATCCTAGATAATTTAGGATTTTGAGATATGGGGTATTAAAAAAACATTATGATTGTGTATATGATTTTGTACATTTTGATGCTTATTATGTTTATCATGGATAACAAAGTAAGAGACAAGAAACAAGGAGTCGTCTTTTTGAGCCATTATGTGCATTCATAAGGTGGTTATATGGAATACTATAGTGATTTCATTTATTAATGCGATTTTGTCATCTACTATAGTGATTTTGCTAAATTAAAACCAAAGTTTTAAATTAATCATAATGCGTAGTATATATGTTTTTAACTATTTACATATAACAAATATATGCAAATGTAATGGAAGGGGGAAAACACTAGGATTATGTGCATTTTATGCTTAATATGTTTATCATGTACAAAAACTCAAGAGATAAGAAATAGGGAGGGATTTTTGTGAGCGCTTATGTGTAGTAATTATATTGTCTATTATAGTGGTTATGTTGTCTATTAATGTGATTATATCTATGATGAACTCTTATGCCTATTTATATGGTGATTACATTAGTGACTATAGTAATTAAGTATGATACTAATAAGGTTATGTCTATTACAAATATGATTGTGCATTTTCTTATGTCCATTTATAAGGTGAGTATATATGTTGCTAATATGACTATATCTACTACTTATGTGATTATATATATTATAAAGTCTTTATCCATTTATAAGATGGTTATGTCAACTATTATAGTGACTATGTCAGATACTGATGTGATTATGTGTTTATATTTTCTTATGACCATTAATAAGATGATTATATTTCCTACAAAGGTGATTATATCTACTACTAATGTGATTATTTCTGTTACAAATGCCATCATACCCTTCCTTCATAGTCATTCATTATTTCTACTATAGTAGAAATAATGAATCAGCACATCGTGATCTCACATATGGACTTGGTGTTTGTGATAGAACAAAGTTGTAAGTTGTTTATACAACATATAATAGATGTTTATAACTCTTTACATCCTTAGATTTCTTATTTTGTTCTTTCATGTGCTGAAAATCAAATTAATTTTATGTAAAATGTGTTCTAATGTTAGTATACAATTGGTAAATATACTTAAATTATGAATGCAAGAAGTTGAAACCCTAAGTATAACAATTGTCATCTAATTTTCACTTTTTATGCTGCTTTTTTTTCCTCTAGGACTAGAGGTTGAAGTTACTGGATTGTTAGAAATTCCTGATTTTTCTTCATTTCCAAACATTTTTTAGGGTTTGTGGTTAAAATATTTCATGTAGATATTCTCACGTTAGAACATTGAGGATGATCAAATAGACAGGGAGAAGTTTTGGTTTGTTTCATAGAAGTTATGAAAAATGGGGTTTAGATGGTGCGCACATAATTATGTTGTAGTACGCTCTTCATTTGAACCATTGCTTGCTCTTTTATTTGAAACGTTGTAAATTGGATAATATATGAATTTTTCTTAGTGATCTTATTTTTCTTTCCCTCTTTTGCAACAAAAAAACATCATTTTTAAAAGTCTCCAACTGAATCTACATTCACCTTAAAATCACCAAAATTCTCATGGTTTATGCCAATGTTGTACGCGTATGGAGACAGAGAAGCATGAATGGGAAAAAAACGAGGAAATGTTAGTGTTTGAGAAAATTAAGAAACAAGGATAGAAAGAAACAACAATTACACACATGCACACAAACTTTATAGATTTACATATATATTTAGTTAATTAATATGACTATATGTATATCTCAATTATTTATTTTATTTTAATAAATGCATGTATTGCTTTTTAGTTAACAAATATATGCATTCTTGCATTTTTTGTAAGGTAGAAGAAACAGATTAATAAATATGTATTCAACTACTTGTATTTTATTACATATAGTCCAAAATAGGCCCAAACTAATACAGCTAAAGAAAATAAAAACAAAAACAAAAAACAAACAATCTCTATCACATTCACTCGGCCACCATCAGAAGAAAAACAAAACAAAGGCATCCTCCGTCCCCTGTCCTCCATCTCCCTCCTCCTGTCCTCCATCTCCACCCCTTCTTAGCTTCTCTCATCGTTTTAGTTTGGATGGAAGCAAAGCAATTGAACAAAACAATGAAGGCCGATGATGGTGCAACAAAGGTAGGCTTAGTATGACAGCAACAATGATGTTGAGCGCCACCGATAATGGAGTTTTGAGGGTGTTGTGATGCCCATCAAATTTTGCTCAACCTTTCCATAAATAAATGTTGTTTGTCTACTTATTCCCATCCCGAATATACAGAATGACAACAAGTCATCATCTTTAGGGGTATTCATGGATCGAATATCCAACACTTCGAATATCTAAAGTTTTGAATCGAATAACAAATAATCCATTAGATATTCTAAACTTTTGAATGGACCATAATTGAAAATTATTAGATAAAAAATTGATCCAATTCAAACAAATATGATCTAATGATTTGATTTGAGTATTAAATTATATTACATTCAATTAGTAATTTTAAATTTTGGATAATAGTTAAATATTTAATCAAAATAATAATTAAAAAGTATAAAATTTACTTATATTAAACACTTATTTTAAATTATACACACATACACACACAAACATGATTATATAAAAATAATATTTTATGAAAAATAAATAGTATTTATAGTGTATATATATATAATTTATCATGGTATATATTATTTGTATTTATTATATTAAGTATTTAATTTATTTAAAATTTTAAATCAAATCAATTCAAATATCCAATCGGATTATCAAATATCCGATAGTATAAACGTCCCCCAAACCCTATACTTCCATGGTTCGTGTAGTTCCCTTGTCTAGAAAGAGCTGCGTGGACGTGGCGGATGCGGTAGTATAAAAACACATGTGGGCTATTGTTAGGCCCAATGGGTACATGGATGATGGACCTGATGATTGTAATTATTATTTCACAATCCAGAGTTTCCCTACCCTCGTGTACGTACATCCTAATATGACCCCCGTATATTCCTCTGCGTCTCATATTCCTATGCGTTAAATATTTCATCCCTACACCATCAGACCTCGGAAAAGAGAGCGTTAAAATGGAGGAAACAACTTGGGAGCAGAGACACAGTGCCATAACCCATCTATTAACAACCCCAACATATACACCTTCTCTCCATTCTCAACTCTTCATCTCCTCTCAAATCCAGCACTATCACAACTGGGACTACCCACCTCTCCTCTGTCCCCAATATCAAGACACCAGCTTCCCTTCCCCCTATCTAAGATGGGGATTCTCTCTCTTCCTCAAAAGAGTCTCCAGTTTTGGTCTTCCTCCAACCTCTTGGAGGTCTAAGTGCCCCTATCAACAACCTCCTCCATTGATTTTGGCTAAAGGAGTGGAGGAAGCAAGGTGGGGTGATGAGGAGAGAAGGATATATGTACGGAAGAGGTTGCGGAGGAAGAGACTTAATTGGCATGTTAATCCTTTGATTCCTGTTTTGATTCCTAACATGTTTTTGCTATCTCTGCTGTTCTGGAATCCATTTCCTGAGTATTCGTGATCTTGAGGGTTTGAAAATGGATGATGATTTTGTGGAGGAGAATGAACTTTGTGTATGGTTCTTTGTGTAAAAAAATGGTACGGATTCCTTATGTATATATTACTATGAATACTATAATTTGACGAATCGAATTGACAGTTTTGTCCTTGTAATGTTGACTACATTTTCCTTTTTGACGGTTGCCTTCCGGATTTAAAAGAAATGGTTAATTCATGAGAACTGTCATCGATGAAACCATATGGAATTTCAGAAGAAACTGGAGCATTTGCTTCCCCCGCCCCTTTCAGAAGGAATTTGATTATTCACTAACACCAAGCCCCTTATGCAACCAAACCTTGCTATTTGATTTAAAATATGCACTGTAAATGTTTGTGGAATTGACCAAAATTTTGCGAGAGAAGTCACAAGCTCACGTCGACTTATGATACGCAAGTCTCCGATTTCTTTGATTGTCTTGCGTACAGAGAGAAGTGGAAGATTAACGTATGAAAACCATATAGTTAAGTTCATGAAATAAGTAAATAAATAAAGGAATTTAGTTTATCATATTTTCAATCAATGAAATATTAGCTTTCATAAATTACCATTTTAGGCAAACTTATATTACTAGCTAGTTTATCTTACCAAAAAATTAAAAAAAAAATAAAAAAAAATGCAAAAGCAGATACAAGTAGGTAGGATGGATATGAGATGAACCCAGGGTTGTTCCTAGCTTGGATATGAGACATTTTAGATTCCTCACTACTGAATATCTATGATATGCTATACGTGTTCCTTTGGCTATCTTTGAATGTCTGATTGCCCAAATAAGACTCGAATTTTTTTTGGGGATCTATATACGTTTCTTGTTCATAAAAGAAATTGTACAAATCATAAGACGTTTTACTAACATTTGAATTATGAAAAAAGTACACATGCCAAAATCATGAGTAGCCACTACTAAGTAAAGGTAGATCAATTTTGCAAACTGTCTTTATATACTACCTTTATATTATATTCTCCTTGTTTTATAATATAACACCCAAAAACATTTTAGCACACTTATTAATAAGTAATAACTTTTTGAAACTTTAATATCTAAATTAATTAACATGTCCTTACATTAATTGTGACAATCTAATTAATACTCCAAGTTTATTTGCAATTACCAACAAAGATAAAGGGACAAAATGGGTAATAAAATATTTAATGTTATGTACCTTTTGTATTAGGGACAAAATGAGTATTATGAAATAAATTTTAAAAAGTTGAGTTGTTTTAAAATAATTTCAAATTTTCTTGAATTTGTATTGTTCCAAACAATTTTTAGCGTTTTATTTGCATTGTTCGTTTGCATTTTTCAAAACAATTAAACCATTTGCTTGATAACTGGCTATTTTATTCTTCTACGGTTGATATTAATCAACATTGTCCATTTGCACTTTTCAAGAATCCATCACCTATTTTAATTAGATTACTCTTTAATTGTTACATCCTACTACTAGTAGCATGGTGCACAATGTTTATGGCTACTAAAAGCATGTACATTCACCACAATAAAATGTGATGTACATTTGTCGATATAAGATATGCATTTTATAACTATAAAACATGTGTCTTGTAAGAACTTTGCATTCTTTTCTCATAAAATGTATATTAATAATATGTACATTTGTCCTTTATGTCTTTATAAATAAATGATGCTATAAGATGTGCATCTATTGATATAGAATGTGTTTTCACCACTATATAACATGCATTTCATCTCTATGAGATGTGCATTTATCATTCACAAATATATATATTCTTTTCAATAAAATATGTATTTATAACATATGTGTTCATCTCTTGGTGTTTATAAATAAAGAATATGTATTTATATGTAAAATATGTGTGTGCTTATAAGATGTGCATTTATATTCTAAAATGTGTTCATTTTTATTTTTGCATCTAAGATACATCAAACTAAGTTTTATTTTCCTTGTATTTTTAGAAAGATAATGAATCTTAGGGAGATATCTCTACATTATATGTTGAATAGGTCTTATGTAGTTAGAGGGAAGTTTAGCATCCAAGATTTATATAATATTATTTGTCCCATAGTAGAGAAGCAGCCTTGAGCTTTGTTTGTGTGGCATCATGATGGTGAACCAAAGCATAATATCATAAACCAGTTGACTTGTTACCAAGTGATCTTTACTAAGGATAGGCTTGTTAATTGGGGAGTGATTGATGACTCAACTTGCTCAATCTGTGGGTGAGAACTAGAAGGATTTTGTAACGCCTCCATTTATTACTACTAAAAAAAATTCGTTAATACAAGTTGCGGAAGCATAAAATGCTTAGAAAAATGGAGTGTTAGCGTCTTACCTGAAATAAATTAGATGTCTGACGTCAACCCCATATCACATACAAGGCTAAACCAACAAAACATTAAAACCATAGAGTGGGCAAATAATAATTTAATTAAAACAATTTCATAAATATTTACATCAAACGACCCTAATGGGTTACAATCAAATCATTACAAAATACATACTCAAAGTACTAAACTACATAACATGGGTTATGGCATGATGCCCAAAAATGTACCATAGTCCTCCATGGACCCCACGAAAACCTTCTAGATACTCTCGCTCACAAGCAGCAACCCAACTGAGATAGGCCTTTTATTGGTCATCTCCAAAAACTTGCACATAGCCCTATACTTGTGGGAATGAGCAGTTAACTAAGCACATTCGCACATCAGTACACTACATACTAAGTAAGTCAAGTTACTCCCTCAATGTATACAAGTATGCTAATTTATCATTGTAACACCCCAATTTTTAGAATATTTTTTAAAATGTAGAAGCTAGTTCAAATACACGAGTGTTACCACCACTTTTCATACAAGTTCAACTCCCTCGCGTTTCTTATACGAAACGCAAAGCTAAAACATTCAAACACAAAACCAACAGAAAGTTATAACACAAAGATGAAAAGATATATACATATAAAGAGAGAGGGAAAAAAGAGAAAAATATACATAAATCTAAAAAGAGATCCAAAAAGGAGTAGAACCCCTAACAAAAAAAGATATAAAGACATATATTAAAATAAGGAAGAAGAATATCAATATCTGGATAACAAAAATAACACCAACAAAGTTTACCGGATACCCTTATTCTAATCCCAACCCCTCATACAAACTCTGTAAAATCAATGATGTCCTCATCTATGACAGTCTCCACTAAAAAAAAGGCAACAAGAATAGAATTAGTACAACAAGAACATAAATTTCCTAAAAGTGGAAAACATACAATCACATAAGACACACAAAACATGCTAAAGTGAAAGAATATAAGAAAGCATGCTAATACATAAAATATAGAATACCTAATGAAAATATACTATTCATCACTATTTATTACTATTCCTACTATTCATTATTATTCATCACAAACACTTAGAATATAAATTTGAACATTGAAATAATTTAATCCATACACATGCGAGGTCCATTGATTATTTTGATCTATATTATGTTATCACATAATCCACCAAGTCACATTTTATCCGAGAGGGAATAATACTAAAGTTGAAGCATTAATAGCTAAGATATCAATCCAAAACACTATGACTAAGGAAGTATCCCAAAACCACCAAGGAACACTCTATCTTTAAATATCGATATCCTTTATATGACTCATAATTTACATATTGTAACACCCCTAAAATTCACTACTGAAAATTTTTATTTTAATAAAAGAAATAGCGGAAGCAAAATATCAAACTGTGAATTTTGGGGATATTACTACCACACTTAGTACCAGACCGGTTCACTCATATTGTTCCAGTACAAAGTGCTAAGGATAAAAGAATAAAATACCAATTGCTAGAAATTCAAACCATATTAAAATCAGAGTAACACAATAAACCATTTATAAGAATAAAATCCACTAATAGTGGTTATAAGAACGAAGCTCACATTTAAACCAAGAGTTAAAAAGGGAAATAATGAAATCCTATCAGTTTTCGGACAATCCTTACGCTCTTTCTCGTTGCCCACTTGAATAGCACCTAAAAAAGACCTACAAGGGACACTACCCATTGAATAGGCAGGGGCCCCACGAATGAAACCCTTCAATACTACGATACTAAGTAACCCTTTAAAACACACTTAAAGGTAAGCCCTCAATGCAACACATGATGCAAAACTATAAACATATATAATGAGAGGTCATACATAATAATCACACACATAACAAGTCCGTCAAATGTTATAGGTCAAAACATGAAATCAATACTTTTGGGCCTTAAGCCATTAGTCCATTATTATTCAATCATCTTAGATTATATATCCATGTGAGTGCGGGAACCCCACTATTATAATCGATGGACCGAAATACATACAGGGCAGAACGCTCCTGACCACTATTATTGCCGGTAGATCGGTCTCTAGGATAGAACGCTCCTGACCACTATTATTGCCGGTAGATCGGTCTCTAGGATAGAACACTCCTGGCCACTATTATTCGCCGGTGGACCAGTCTGGCCCTGACTCACATGGTGTTCCACTATAAGTGATTGGTGTTTTTCATAATTTATTCACAACCAAATTAGATTTATTGAGCTCAGGACCCCAACTATTATAGCCAGTGGACTGAAATATATATATAAATATCATCTAGGGAAATACGCTCATAGGCCACTATTATATCCGGTGGACCGGTACTCATAAACATCTTCTAGGGCAACACACTCTTGGGCCATTATTGTAATTAGTGGACCGGTGCTCATAATCATCTTCTAGGGCAACATGCTCCTATGCCACTATTAAAACCAGTGGATCGGTACTCATATTATAAGCTATCTGGGCCCAACTCATTTATCTTTCACTTTCATAATTAGTGTTTTTTCCTTTTTAATCAGCACAACAATTCCATTTATTTGCCTCGGATGGGAGATCAAGATCTCGGGACACAAAGGTACACTGGTCATACTGGAGCATACAAACTACTCAGTACCCTTCAACCATCAACCCAGGGACGCGAAGGTACCCTAGTCGTACTAGTGCATAAAGCTACTCAGTACTCTATCGATAAGAATACCTAATCTATAAGTATGCATACCCCCTAAATAGGTCCGTAGAGCTGGATAGATTAAGATATAGGGCTCAGCTGAGGCACAAAGGCACACCAGCAAATATCAGAATAATCGTGAACTAAACTACGTCTTTAGGGTAGCGACCCTTAAAGAGCCACCATTCCCGATCTCGAGGTCTTTCACTTTAAGTATTAGTATCTTAATTAAGGTGATCATGAAAAGCAAAACATTCATATACTTATCCGCTTTCAATCGTTCTAATATCATTAGATATTTCTTATTCGAATGGCTATCTAAGATAGCACAAAGGAATCATTAAGGCCATCATAATCTCATCCAATTCTGATTTAGGATTCGTTCTCGTGATACTTACTAATTGTCAAGCACCATTATATTACTATTCAGTGTTACTTGAGTCTTATTACGAAACTCCGTTATCCCATCAACATATTAGATACGAATTACTGGTTTACCCCTTACTTGTATAATTATTAAGTCATCCCTTCTCTACTTACCAATTTACCATATTACCCTTAATGTAACATAATTATCAAATTACCCCTCACTCGATTTGGGTTACTAAGTTATTTTCCATACTTATTAGGTCACTAATAACCCTTCATAATTGTTACACTTATCATATTTCCATTTGGTTGGTCAGATTACCAATTTGCCTTTCTCCTTTGTTATAATTACCAAATTGCCCTTTTGTTGGTCAAATTACCAAATTACCCTTCTCCATTATCATAATTACCAAATTGTCCTTCTCCGTTATCATAATAACCAAATTACCCTTTTCCATTATCATAATTACCAAATTACCCTTCTCTCTTATCATAATTACCAAACTACCCTTTAATTGGTTAAATTACCAAATTATCCTTCTCCATTATCATAATTACCATTTTACCCTTCTCCATTATTACAATTACCATTTTATCATTTTACATTATTATAATTACCATTTTACCCTTCTCCATTTTTATAATTATCATTTTCCCCTTTTACTTACAAATTACCATTTTATCCTTTTACTTACAAAATTATAATTTTACCCCTTACTTCCAAAATTATCACTTTATCCTTTACTTCTAAAATTACTATTTTGCCCCTTACCTCCAAAATTACCATGATACCATTTTACTTCCAAAATTAACATTTTGTCCTTTACTTCCAAAATTATCATTTTACCCTTTACTTACAAAATTACCATTTTGTCCTTTACTTCCAAAATTACCATTTTACCCTTTATTTCCAAAATTACTATTTTACCCTTTACTCCCAAAATTACCATAATACCCCTTTTCTTATAAAATTACCATTTTGCCCTTCTCCTCTAAAATTACCATAATATCCTTTACTTACAAAATTATCATTTTACCCCTTGCTTACAAATTACCATTTTGTCCTTCTCTTTCAAATTTACCATAATACCTTTCTTCTTACAAAATTATCATTTTGCCCTTTTATTACACTACTTTTATTAAATTATCATCACTATATGAAATAGTAATATTAATACTCCGTTCTCATTATCAGACTCCACCAACTATTATATTTCAACATAATACTCATTAGCATCCACACATATTAGGCCACACTCTTGCACAAGACATATTACTAAAATGCCCCTAGGGCTCACAATAATATTATTTATGCATCAATAGTCACAATAACATAATACATTATGGATAAGTACTCAATATTTTCATTAATAACCAAACTCTTTCCTTAAGTAATATTTCCACACATAGCATATAAACTAACATGCTTTCCTTTTTATCAATCAATATAAGCAACTACATATAATATATTAAACAATATATATCATGCAAAATAACACATTAAAACCTTAATGTGTTAGCATACATTTATCCATGCATTTAAGTGGGGTTTAACGATTACCTTAATTTCCAAACAAAATCGAACCTTATTGGTATCCTGAATAAAAATTCAAACTTTGATTAGCAAAACCAATACCTAAAAATAATACCCATAATTATCATATTAAAAGTAGAAAAACTAGAAAGGATAAAACTTTATAAAAACTTAATTAATAACACACTTTACTTAGCCATTAATATACCTCAATAATTAAACAACACAACTCCTAAAATAATGTGGAACTCACGTTGCATGAGTAGCATGAGCCGCATGTAGCTTATAAAGGGGAAAGGATTGAAGGTAGGGAGGTAGAAGGGAGGGGGTGATGGTTCGGGTTAGGGTCTTGGGGGAGAGTTAAGGTAAGGGATAGGTGCAGGGGTGGAGTGGGGGTGTAGGTGGTGGTTGGGGATAAGTTGTTGATGGTAAAGGGCGGTGGTGGCGGCGGCAGCGAGGCTGAGAAGGTGGCTGCTGAGGTGGAGGGGGCTGAGAAGGAAAGAAAAGGGAGGGGAAAATGAGGGGCTACAAGGGTTGGTTTCGTTCAAAGGAGGTATGGGGTGGTAAAGGAGGTTGTAGGGAGTGGTTTGGTGGCTCAAGTGGCAGAAGAGGCGGCGGGACGGCAACAAAAGGAGGGATTGCAGGGAGGTTGCTGAGAAGGGAGAAAAAGAAGAGGGGAGAAAGAAGGGGTTGTAGGATGGCTTATGGGGTGTTGTGGTGGTGTAGGGTGAAAGCAGGTGGTGGCAGAAGGTGGTTCCGGTAGTTGGTGAGGCAAAGGGAGTAGCGGAGGAGGCGGTGGTGCAAAAATAGGGATGGACATGGAAGGAGAAGAAAAGGAGAGAAAGAAGTCGGGGTAGGGGAAGAAAGGCTCAAAAATATGGGGCATGAAGGGCTGGTGATGAGAAGAAAAAGGTGAGGGAGAGAAAGGAGGGGGTAGGTGGCTCAGTAGGGTGGCAACAGGGTGGTAGGGTGGCAAGTAGGTGGTAGGAAGAGGAGAAGAAGAGGGGGAAATAGGGCATGCGGGGAGGGTTTGTAGGGATGGTTTGGTTCGAAAATGGGAAGAAAAGGACAAGAGAGAGGGAGGGTTACAGTGGTGGCAAGTGGTGGCAGGAAGAGGCTGCAGGGTGGTGGCCGGGCGTGGCATTAAGGGGCATGCTTAGTCGAGGCTGGAGGTAGAAGAAGAAGGAAAGGGAGAGGAGGGGCAGCAAGTTGGGCATGGAAAAGGAAGAAGGATTTGGGCTAGGTCAATCGGGGGAAAGGGAGAAAAGAAAAAAAGAGGAGCTTGGGCTACGCACGGGAGAAGGAGAGGAAGGAAAGGAGTGTGTCGGAGGCCCAGCCGCGAGGAGGAAGGTAGACCGGTGCTGGTGGCTCGAAGAAGGAAAAAGGAAAAAGGAAGAAAGAAGGGAAAAGGGAAAAGGAGAAAAAGGAGAAAGAAAAGAAAAGGGGGAAAAGGAAAAGGGAAGATAGGGAAAATTAAAATAATTTAATTTATAAAATAATAGAATATAATATTTTTAGGAAATAAATTTATTTAATAATTTAATTTAATATATGGGTTTAAAAAGGATTATTTTAGTAAAATATTGGTTTGAAAAATTATTTAAATAAAAATAGTATGATAAAATAAAAAATATTTATTTTAATTTATCAAATATTCCTATCCAAATTTATATACTCAAAAATCCATAAAATAATTAAATTAAATAATTTTAAAAGCTAATTTATCCCAAATAAAAGATATTTATTAAATTATAAGCTTTTAAAATTTCAGAGGATTACACCTATAAAGTAGAAAGAGGTCTTGTTACACACCAACAATGTAACACAACCACATATATAAATAGGGAGTGCATCTACTGTAAACTCTACCTCAGAGGCTATTTCAAAGCTACTCACTTAAATCCCAAACTTAGTCTTACACTTAAGTTTAAAAAAATAGATATATTAATAATTACCACCCTAAAATAAGTGCACACACCAATTTTAGAAAAAATTTACTCTTCATAAAATACTATTCATATACTAGCTATTCCATAGAAATATGTAAATAAGCTTAAATTTAAAAATTAAGAAAATTCACTATTATCAAGATTTACTATTCATATTAATTTACTATTCCCATCAATTTACTATTCTGAGAGTCACATCAATAGTTAAGTTCAACCATTGAATCTAAAATATCTAATTAAGTTCTTTAGGTGTAAACATGACTAAAATGCCCTTAATATAGTATTTAATATGGTATATATTTTATGAATCACATGTATTACTATATTACTATACTTCCATGATTTCCATGCAAGCATGTTGTGTTATACTTAAGTTGTATCATTATGATATCAACACATTGTTATGTGACTTCAATATATTGCATGAGCCTTCCATGTTTTAGGTAGTATGGTTTACCTATACTTCACAATATTGATACTACACTTTTGTGGTCACTATGATGATCCACCTTCTGGTCCAAGGAGCAGAAAATGATTTATAGAGTATGACTCTCAGTTAGAGTATGCTAAGGGTGATGACGTGAGCCATTAATGGGCCATTACTTGGTATTTGAGGTTTATGATTGTGACTAAAAGTTAGGCCGACCAGTTATTAGTATTTTTCCTACTACGTTGGGATGCTTTTGTATTTTCGGTTATTTAAACTCTTGTCTCAGATTCCTATATTTGATTTTGTAAAACTATCAAGTTAATTCTACTTATGACATGGTTCTAGTCTTCATTATCTTATATTGTCACATTATTATTATGATCATACATTCTTTGTTCCTTGTTCCGTTTTTCCTTACATCGGGCATGAGTTAGGTGATGATCACATCTCTGTCATGGTTGATGTGGCGGTAACATTCCTCATTTTTGTATTTCAAACGTTTCTACAATATCTTCAAAACAAAATTTTCTACTTCAAAAATTAAGGAGTGTTACGATATGATTCGAAATTATTAAGATATCGTGGCAATTTATAGATGGGTTGGTTATCGTGACATTTTTATTACATTTACTTGCAATCCAAAATGGTCTAAAATAGTTTCTTTTGTCCAAAGTAAAGGCCTTAAAGTTGATGATCATTCAGATGTTGTTTGTCATGTTTTTAAAATGAATATGGATTGTCTCATTAAAGATATTTGCTACAACAAGATGTTTGGAATGATAAAATCAAGTAATATTTTATAGTTTATATATAAATTATATTTACCATATGTTCATATTTTAGTACCCTTATGTTATTTCAATTGCATCTATATCTACTATTGAGTTCCAAAAGCATGGGCTGCCATATGTACATATATTGTTATTTCTTATAGTAAAAGACAAGTATCCAATGGGAACCAATATAGATAAAATTATTTCAGATAGAAACATCAATCTTGCTTATTATACAACAACTCAAGATTATATGGCACATGGACCATGTGTTGTTGCTACGAAGACCTCCCCTTGCATGTCTGGTGGTCATTGTATGATGCATTTTCCTAAAAAGTTTGTTAAATCAACACATATTGATGATGATGGATATCCTATGTATAGAAGAAGAGATAATGGGAGAATAGTAGAGAAGAATGGAGTTCCTCTTGATGATAGCTTTATTGTTCCTCAAAATCGTTATTTGTTGCTGAAGTATGTGTACATTTGAATGTTAAGTGGTGTAACCAATATTGCTCTATCAAGTATTTATTTAAATACATCAACAAAGAATGCGACCATGTTACTATCTCTTTTATGAAAGTATAACAAATGACAAAGTAGCAAAAAAGGCTGACAAAGTTCAAATGTACTATTATTGTAGATATATATCATCATGTGAAGCATCATGGAGGTTATTGAAATATGATATTCAATTCAGATATCCTCCTATTGAAAGGTTAAGCTTACATCTTCCAAATCAACAAAGTGTTTTTTTTGTTGTGATTCGATTGATGATGTTGTTGATCATTCATCTATTAAGAAATGTATGACCTTGGCTTAGATGATGCACAGATATTACTTTAAAGCTTTGAATAAAACCATGAGAGATATTTTACGCTTCAACACTTCGTTTAGAATTGACAAGCCATTTGGAGGTAAGATGGTTGCTGTTGGAAGTGATTTTAGACAAATAATACTTGTTATTTCTAAGGGTCCTCGACAAGACATTGTTAATACAACTATCAACTCTTCATACTTATAGTGAGAATGTAAGTTTTTTTTTAATAACAAAGAACATGATGTTGTAAAATGTTAGCTCGATTAATGAATGTATTGAGTTGAAGCAATTATTTGATTGGATGAAAAGCATTGGAGATGGAACAATTGAAGGTCCTAATGATAGTCATAAAACAATCAAAAATTCAAGAGATCTATTAATAAAATATTCAAATGATCCCATTACAACTATTATGGAAAGTACTTATCTAAAATTCACTAGCAATATCATTGATGTTACTTATTTTGAAGGGAGATCTATCATAACACCAACTCTTAATATTGTAGAGTTTATCAATGAATTTATATTGTTAATTAACTCCATTGAAGAGAAAACATATTTGAGTTCAGATACAACATGTAGATTTGATTCAAATAATGATCAGTTACAATACTTACACACTCCAGAATTTCTAAATGGTCTAAAGTGTTATGGTATCTCAAATCATGTGTTAAATTTGAAGATTGGTAAACCTTTGGTGCACCTGTTATGTTATTGAGGAATATCAATTATTTAATTGAGTTATGCAATGGTACTAGGATGGTGATCACAAAGCTTAAAGCCCATATCCTGAAAACAAATATTTTAGGTGAAAACAATTCTTGTGAATGAGTATTTTTACCAAGAATGTCATTGACACCATCAGATCTAAGAATGCATTTTAAGTTCAATCGAAGATAATTTTCATTGATTTTAGTATATACAATGACAATCAACATCAATTCATTATGTTAGTATTTTCTTTTAAAAAAATATGTATTTAGTCTTGGTCAATTTTATGTTACTATGTCTTAAGCTACAAATCGTAAATGTTTGAAAATTTTTATATGCAACCGTAATATTGGTGAAATTAATTCAACCATAAATGTTGTATTTAAAGAAGTATTTAAAAGATATAATTATAAAATATCTTTAAATATTTATTTCTTAATATCCATATTTTATTTCAATCAATCTACAATTATAATGCTTATTTATCCAAAAAGTTCTTTTTATCAAATATTAAATATAAGTATTTATACGTCCAAATACTCCGTACATTGCACGGGTGTAAGAATTTAAAATAATAATATTTTGATTTGTACCTGATAAATCTGGAACAATAGATTATTTTTTTTCCCTATTAGTATCCGGTTGGTAGACAAATTTTGAAACCACACATTTTATACCAATATTTTTTGGGTATCCAGTTAGACTGGTTGAACCACACGATTCAACCGATTTTTAATTCACCGGTTGCTACTAGCACTAAGGTGCAAATTGCCTTGGTGGACTTGGCTGCAGATTTATTAGTAGCCACCTGTTCGTTTCCTGTATTCCATGTTGTTGGTTTGTTATCCTTGCCCTGAAAGTTTAAAGAAAAAAAAAAAAAACTATCTCCATTATAAACGTCTCTTTTATAGTATACCTATCATTGAAAAGTACTTTCTGAATTTTTTTTTAATATTTATTTCTTTATTTAGAGCAAAATATATCATTTTCATCCTCCTTATCTGATACCAAACGCCTCGCCTCGAACAATCAAAGGAGGAAATTGAGCCAAAAGGAAATATTTGTATAAAGGGAAATCATTATTATTTGCTTTTTTCTTTTTTCTTTTTTTTTTAAGTGTAAAATCAGAAATCGTTATTTAGAAAGAAATAGATGAACAACTTTGGAGACCGCTTTTTTTTTTCAACATATCCCTTTATCTTTTTAAAAATAAAATTAAAATTGATATTTCTGATTTATTATGAATTATAATATAAAAAATTGAGATTATCAATGTAATTTCTACGCAGTTCACATAATTTTATAAGGGAAGTTATATCGTAAGTCGAACCCACCTAAAAATCTCTGTCCTGTCTCATCCGTGTTTTCCACATCGTCCCGCAATATTGTACCAAAATACTACCAAGCTACCTCGAGCAATTAAACAGGATCCACAAAGATGAGGTCCGCTGCCCATAAAGAGGCGCAGGTCTGGTAGCTCCAAAAATAAAGAAATATATTCGCTATTTAAGTCTTAAACGGCTAAACCTACCTCCTCCGCTAATCGCGCAACTAAAAGTTGTGAGTTCACGAGCCAACCAAAAGCTAACATACAAGTCAAAAGGACAAGTAAAAAGTTGTTCGACAGGCCTGTTGCGACCCCAACTTCTTTCGTTGACATGTTGAATCCTCTCCACTCTATGGTTTTGCACTCCCAAACAATAATGGAGGAAGGTAGTAAGTCGATCATCTGTTTTCAACAAAGGAATGTCTCCATAAGAAGCTTCACTTACCATTGGCAATCATC
The DNA here is from genome assembly GCA_030549775.1 of Tamarix chinensis. Lineage (NCBI taxonomy): Eukaryota > Viridiplantae > Streptophyta > Magnoliopsida > Caryophyllales > Tamaricaceae > Tamarix > Tamarix chinensis. The sequence continues at coordinate 77,594,599 of CM060177.1, forward strand.
ACATTTTTTCCCGCTTACGACAAATATTGATTGCCACTAACACCGGAACGAAAGATAAATATCTGCCGCTAGCTTCTACCCCATGTGATTTTTGGCTGACTACTACATTATACATAAGAAATTGTTGTCCGCACACAAGTCGGACAGTAAGTGAGTCACGCCAAATTAATCCTTTTTTTAGTGTGAATTAACTTTTATTCAAACTTGGCTTATTTGAATAAATAGTTCAAAGAAATTGACGTATGGAAATGGTTTGGTTTGTGATTTTGAATAGAAAGAGGTAACCATTTTCATTTTACTTGGTATTGATTTTCATCGGTACTTGACCAACGACCTTGGGTTCTTCTCCGGGACTGAATGCCACAATTTCCATGTGCCCATGCCAAAACAAAGAATTTAAGAGGTTACCACTGCATTGTTAATTATAGTGGCAGAGAACAGTGGACGATCTTTCTATTTTCAATCGTATTGAATCCTGCACCTAACCCTAATATCAGTCCCTTTACCATAAGATCTGCTCTGCAAAGTATTGCACGGGGGACAGGGACGGAGATGAAAACAAAGGCGAATAAAAATATGGAAATGCACAAAGTGATCTTTACAAGAGAGAGAGAGAGAGAGAGAGAGAGAGAGAGAGAGAGTCCCTCTAGCCGGCAGCCATGCATGCAACCATGCACCGGAATCACAGAAACCGAACACGTGAAACATTGTACCACCACAAATTCTAGCCTTTCCTTTTCCGATCCATCGGCTCAGTTGATAATCATTGGAGGAAGGGTAACCGTGACAGCCCACCCGGATCATATCCGACGAATTATGTCTCTATTTTCGTGGACTACATAAAAAGGGGAATAGCCAACAAGGAAGTCCAAGAGCTGTTTGAGGAGGCTGGAAGAGTTGCGGATGTGTTCATTAGTCGAAAGGTAAGAAAACTATCCACCCTTCACTTTGGCTTTGTTCGTTACAGAACAGCTGGCGAAGCGAGGGAGGTGGTGAGAAAATTCAACAACATCCTTCTGCATGGGATCAAACTGCACGTTAAATTGGCAAGATTTGGGAAGGGTGGTACTCCGAAGAATGGGAGTCGGGAGGGGAGGAAGACGAACGGTGGGGCAACATGGCAATGGAAACCAGCGATTAGAGATAGCAGATCCTATGCAGTAGTCACCGCAGGACGGGAAGTTGAGGAAAGGAAGACACCGGTGGAGATGGACGAAGTGGAGGATAGAAGGGTGATTAATCTGCAGGTGCACGAACAGGAGGTGGAGTGGCTTGAGAAAAGTGTTTTTGTGGAGTCCTCACAGCCAAGACACCCTAATATCATCATCCCTAGGGTTTTGGCTACCTGGAGATCGGTGTGCAAGGTCAGAGATCTCGGGAGATATAAGTTTCTCCTGACCTTCGAAACAACAGAAGAGTGCCAGCAAGCCATGGATACATAGAGTATATTGTTCGAAGAGTTCCAGATGGTGAGGAAATGGAGAATGGAGGACCACTGCAGGGTTCGAAGGACTTGGGTCGAAATTAGAGGATTGTCGGTGGTTGCATGGAAGGAAGAGGTATTAAGGAGAATAGCTCACCCATGGGGAAGGTGGGTGTGCTGGGAAGAAGATAGAGATTTTGGGAACTCGATGGAGGCCACAAGAGTGCTGGTTGACACGATGCAGCTAGAGGAGATATGGGAGAAGGTGACCCTAAGAATAGAGGGGAAGGAAGTGCTGGTGGTTGCGACTGAGATTGGTCGAGGCTACAACCCATGGCAGCAGTGTAAGGCGGACAAGATGGTGGACCAGCCAGTGGAGCTATCATCCAGGGAGGAGGAGGGGTGGTCGGGCAGTGGTGTAGGAATCAAGAGAAGCTTTGGGGAAGGCCAAGAGTCGAGTAGGGGAAGCACGCAGACACAATTCTCAAAGATAGAAGTGACAGAGGCAGTAGAAGGATTCGTAGAGGCAATGTGTGCTGTTACAAGAGCTGCAGGATATTGGGGAGAGGAATAGTTGGTGCAGGACATGCGTCGAATGGGAGGAGAGGTGAGAATTGGGAATTGGACCGGCGAGCAGGAGTTGGCGACGCACGATCGGGCGGGGGGAGTTCAATCGGTAGAATGCAGTGCTAGCACAACCAACACTGCCACAACACGTGTTAGCCACGATTTAGATGGTGAGAGGAGACTTGTGACACATAAACTTTTGAGGGAGGCATGGGGATCCGGAAGTGGAGGAGCTACGAGTGAGAAAGAGGGGGAGAGTGGAGCTCATGGCAGCTTGGATGAGATGCCTCCAGGGTTTGAAGATGCTGTTGGGCCATATTCACGGGGAGATAGGAGAGATCCTGTGGGCTCAAGTGGTCGAAGGGTGAATGGGAGTTTAGTGAAGGATGGGGAGGAGATGGAGGCCATAGCTATGTGGGAAATGGGTAAGGTATTAGGGTTAAAAGCAAACAAGGATTTGGAGTGTGTTGAGAAGTTGGTTGGGATAAGAAGAAGTCAAAGGATTGCGAGGAAAAAACAAGAGAAGGGCGTTTAGTTAGCTTGGGTGTGTGATCCCGGTGTTGGGATTGATGATTTTTATCAGTTGGAATGTGAGACTGAGGGGTATTGGTGCCCTAGGAAAATTTTCTAGTCTACAAAGAATGATTTCAAAGGAAAAGCCGTGGATTTGTGTTTTTTTAGACCAAACACAGGAGGGTGTTGGACTTGTGGAAGAACAAGGTATGGAGAAGTGGGTTGATTGATTGGAGGGATTCACCGGCCCAAGGTAGAAGTGGGGGGTTGATTATTGGTTGGGATACGCAGTGGTTCACACTACAAGGGTTGAAGGCTGGAAGTAGGTGGATTTTGATTGAAGGTCGGCTTGCCCCCCTTTTGGTAGAGTGTGTTGTGTTGCTTGTTTATGGACCCTTAGAGTCGAGATCAAGGAAGGAGCTATGGGAAGAGTTATGGGGTGTTTTGTATCAGCACAGGACTCCGCTCCTGGTGATGGGGGACTTTAATGAAGTTAGAAGACAAGGAGAAAGAAGCGGGGGATGGATGGACAGTGGAAGCGTGTCCTCCTTTAATGAGTGGATTGATAAGATGGGCCTCATCGAGTTTATTCCGGATAATATGAAGTTTTCTTGGCATAAGGCTAGGTCTTCTAGTCTTCTGGATCAGTTTTTTGTTACCCCTGGTTGGTTGTTGATGTTCCCAGACCTTGTTTGTATTAGGCTCGCGCGATCCTTATCGGACCACAGCCTTATCCGGCTCAGTGTTAAAGTAGATAGGGTTGGACCAAGGTCGTTCAAGACTTGGGATATGTGGTTTTCTCACCCATAGTTTCGTAGGTTTGTAGTTGAGTGTTGGGAAAATCTTGGGGGAGTCTCTTACCAGAATAGATTAAAGGAGATGAAGGTTTTTCTTAGAAGGTGGAATAAGGAAGTGTTTGGGGATATAGAGGCAAAGATTGTGCTTCTTGAATCTGAACTGGAGAAGATAGATGGCTTTGGCAATGTTGGTAGACCCAACGAGGTGATGTTCGCTAGGGCTGTAGCCCTGAAGACGCAGCTGTGGAAATGGCATAAGAGAAAAGAAGCGTACTGGTTACAGGTATCCAAAGTGAGGGGTTTTAAAGACAGAGATCAAAACACCAGGTTCTTCCACACTGTTGCGGCTGTTAGAAAGAAGAAAGCTACAATTACCAGGCTACTGGACCAGGGAAATGAGATTGTAGAGCCTGCAAAAATTAAGGAGGTAATTTCGTCTTTTTATAAGGATCTTTTTGCTAGACAAGATCTTCCGGACGTGTCTATTTCTGCTGATGGCTTCCATAGGATGTCAAAGGAGCAGAGTTTGGAGTTGGACAGAGAACCCACGAGGGAGGAGGTGCGGAAAGCAGTTTGGTCCTGTGAGCCCCTTAAAGCACTAGGGTACGATGGGTACCATATGGGGTTCATTCGGAAGATGTGGGATGTAATAGGGGAGGAGTTCACGGAGTCTGTCATTGAGTTCTTTCGATCCAGGAGGTTACCGCATGTTCTTAATACCACTTTGATCACTCTCATCCCCAAAGTGGATAAGGCCGAAGAGGTTAGTCAGTTCATACCTATTAGCCTAGTTGGGTGTATCTACAAAGTGATATCGAAGATTCTGGCTTCTAAGTTGAAAAAGGTGGTTGATGGGTTGGTGAGTGACTCTCAGTCAGCTTTCATACAAGGAATAAGCATTCTGGATGGCGCGCTGATTGCTAACGAAGTTGTGTAGTGGTGTAAAAAAAGAAAGGGGTCGAAAGGGGTGATGATAAAACTTGACTTCCAAAAGGCATATGATAGTATCAAATGGGATTTCGTGGATTGTATTCTAAGTATTATGGGATTCAGGGTTACTTTCAGAGAATGGATAAAGGAGTGTATCTCAACAGCGAGTATTTCAATCCTTGTTAATGGTTCCCCATCCAAGCCTTTTAGGATAGGAATAGGTCTTAGGCAAGGGGATCCTATCTCCCCCTTCTTGTTTGTGTTGGAGGTCGAGGCTTTTAGCCGAATGGTCAAAAGGGGTGTGGACAACGATTTAATCCAAGGTGTAGAAGCGGGGAAAGATAAGTGTGAGGTGACACATCTTCAGTTCGCAGATGACACTATGAATTTCTGTGCTCCAAACCTGGATAATATTAGAAATTGGCGAAGGCTGCTTGATTGCTTCTTTCTACTATCGGGGCTAAACGTGAATTTTTCTAAGTCCGAGCTCATAGGTCTTGGTGTGGATGATCAGTTCTAGAAGGAGGCAGCAGAGATTATGAACTGTAAGATCAACTTTCTTCCTATTAGTTACCTGGGGTTGCCGTTGGGAGCGAATACACAGAAGACCCAAGTGTGGAAGCCTGTGGTGGAAAAGATTAAGTAGAGATTGGCGGGGTGGAAAGCGAAAGTTCTGTCAAGGGCAAGGAGGTTAGTTTTGATCAAAAGTGTCCTGAACAGCCTTCCGATGTACTACATGAGCATCTTTAGAATTCCAAAAAGGGTAGTGAAGGAAATCATTAGCATCCAGATGAGCTTTTTCTAGAGCAGTAATGGAAACAGAAAGAGCTTGCCTTTAGTCAGATGGAGTACCATTCAGCGTCCTAAAGCTCTAGGTGGATTGGGTGTGGGGGATCTTGTCATGAGGAATAATGCTTTGTTATTCAAATGATGGTGGAGGTTTTATACAGTTGATGGCATGTCATGGAAGAGGATTATCTAGTCGATTTATCCGGGGGATCACTTTGGACAGCTAGAGACGTAGGGTCGTAATCATGGGTGGTCACCGTGGGCGGAAATTGTGAAGGCTTAGCGAGCAAATCCTATTCTTAACTTAGGGTTCAAGGTCGCGATTGGTAATAGAATAAGTGTTAGGTTTTGGCATGATAACTGGACAGGGCAGGGACTGTTAAGGAATCTGTTTCCGAGGTTGTTCTTGATATTCGACCAACAAGGAGGAAAGGTGGCTGAAATGGGGGAGTGGTGTAATACCCCAATTTGAGGGGAGTGTTATAAGAATTGATCCGGGTACTTATATCAACATGGTATACCATCCTTTTGGTGATTCCATCCTAAGAACTCCACAGTTAAGCGTGCTGGCCATGTAGCAATTTTAAGATGGGTGACCTTCTGGGAAGTTCTGAAAATTTCTCGGAAAGTGCGTGAGTGAGGACAAAGCGCACTGAAAGGACTCGTGTTGATCTATGGGGTCAACCGATTAATCCAAAAGCACTTCAAGGTAGCCCCCGCATGGTCGTATCGACTCAGGGTGTTACAAGTGGGATGGAGCTTAGTGGAGCTGGCACTTGTCGTGGAGGAGGAGGTTGTTTACGTGGGAAAAGAATCAGGTGGATCTATTGGAGTGTATGATCAAGTAAGTGGGTTTGAGATCCGAGAAAAAGGATATGATTAGGTGGACTTTTGACGAAACAGGGGGATATTCGGTGAGTTCGTTCTGCTCTGCCGCGTATCAGAGAACTCATGGGGATAGCTTGAGCAATAGGTCACCCAACTTGATTTGGAGAGGTATAGCACCACCAAGGATTGAACTGATCTCGTGGTTTGCGGTCCAGAATAGACTCAACACAAGAGAAAGGTTGGTCAGGCTTCAAATTATGGACATTAGGGAGTTGGGGTGCCCATTTTGTAATTCGGAACAGGAATCGGTTGATCATGTTTTTCTACATTGCAACGTGGCAGGGAAGGTATGGTATGTGATTTGTGAGTGGCTTGGCTGCACATGGATGATGCCAAGGTCGGTCTGGGATAACGCTAATGCTTGGTTGGGAGAAACAAGAAGAGGATTGAAGGAGAAAATATGGAGAGCAGCTTTTTATGCAATTGTGGGAACTATATGGGAGTTCAGGAACAAGATAGTATTTGATAATCAAAATATCTGTGTAAGGTGGATGATTATGGTCATCAAATCTAGAATTGGGTTCTGGATCAAGGTTCAAAAGAAGAATTTTCCATATAGAGTTGAGGAAGTGGTGCACAATGTCCAGGCCTTCTTGTGATTGGTTCGTTAGGGTGTGACCATGTTAGTCCTTTGTCACTGTTTTGTTTCTCTTATTTATTGTCTGTTATCTCCGTATGGGTGGTTCCCTTCACCGAACTATCAAAAAAATATATATGGAAATTCCGTTTTTTAAAATTTTACCAGATGGGAACGTAAATAAAAGATAAAAAAAATTTATATATACATACACATTATATATATATATGTATATAGTAAAAAATAGACTAAATTTACTAAAATTTAAATTACTACCTTTATTAGTTAATTTAAATCAGTAATAAATTTTTTTAATAAAAAAATTAATTATATAATTTTAGTACCAATTCTAATACCAAAAATATTTTGGAACGAAAAACGTTTTTAGGACGTTTATAACTGTCGTTTTCATGCATCACTAGTTCCACATGATGATTTTTCATAAACCGTTGTTGTTGTTATCTTAATAATATAAATGATAATAATTTACAATATAACAATGCTAATGCATAAACATATATATATTATTAGAATCTTGTAATAACAGTAACAATAATAATGAAATAATAGTAATAGTCAGTGTTATACGGGGACAGAGACCGGAAAACAGGGATGGAAGGAAACGCGGAAAAGTCATTTCTTAAAAATCTAGGAAATGGGGATGACAAGAAACGTTAAAAAATTATATATATATATATATTAAAAAGGATTAAATTTACTAAAATTAAGAGAGAAAAATAAAAAATTTCTAAAATTATTACTTATATTAGTTAATTTTAATTATTAATAATTATTTTTAATAAAAAATTAATTAAATAATATTTTTTAATAAAAATATTATTTAATTAATTTTAATAAAAATTTTGACCCCGAAACATTTCCGAAGAAGAAAACGTTTCTGGGACCAGGGGACTGTCGTCCCCATGCATTAGTGGCAATAGTGAATGAATAATATATATTTATTAATAAAAATTAATAATGATAGTGATTTAGTACTCATGATAACCAATTATTAAGCTAATAAAATTCATAATAATAACAACGATTTAAATAATTATTGATCAATAACATTAATTTATAAAGGTAAAGTTATATTAAAATGGTGGATATTTCTTATCAAAGGCTTGTGACAGGTGGTAAAATTAAATATTATTCCCTCTATTTTTGAAAGAAAGTTTTTTAGCTTGAAATTTTTATTTTAAAAATAAAAATCATTTTATAAAAAATAATACTTATTTTTCACTTTAGCCCTACCTTTTCTTTTTCTTCTTCTACTCATTAGTTATCACATTATTTTTTAATGAATAATATAATTATTATATTATGGATATATTTATTACATTCTAAATTAGTGTATAAATTGTTTTAAAAATAATTTAAAACATATAGAGTATTACTAATGAGTTTCAAACCATCATATAAATTAGATAAACATCATATATATAGTCTTCTAAACTTGCCTCAAACGGGCATTCAAATGAATAAAGAGAAAAGTTAAAAGTATAATAGTTCAGTTTTTCTTTATTTATTTAATAACTTATTTGGAGTTATTTATTAAAAATAGTTATTTATAATAATTATTTATTTTAAAAATTTTATAGTATAAATTTTTTAAAAATAAATAATTATTATGGATAAATAATTTTAATAAGTAGCTTTAAATATAGACTTAATTAAAAAATTAAAATTTAATTTTGGTTTGTTTGACGGAAGAAACAAAACCAACTTAATTTTTAATGTAGCTTAGTTGACTCATGAATGAGTCCAACTTAAGCACAACTCCACCGGCAACGACTACTGCAAGATTTTTTTTTTTTTTTACTCGAGGACAACTATAGGAACCTACCATAATCTTATTTGAATTTAACTTTGTTGTACATTATGAGTGTACGAGCTACAAACTAGTGCTGGTGGCTTTTGTCGGCAGTCATCACCACTGGCGCGCGCCTCAAAAACCCTCGTTCCAACCATAATATCTTGTCAAATTTTTTTTTTTAATTCTCTCAATTTCCCTCCATTTCCAATATATATATATATATATATATTTGTTTGTGTTTAAAAATCAGTACTTACGCCATGGTACTTTTTATTAGTTTAGTTTCAGTATGAAGTAACTTAAAATTAAAATTTTTAAATAAACAATTATTTTTAATAGATAACTTTAAATAAATAAAACATTAATATAATTCTAACAACTTATGATCTCGAGGACAATCTGACCCAATCCGATCGACCCAACCTGAATAATTCGATTTAAAATCCGATAGTAACCCGAAAAATAAAATCGATTCACAACCCAAAAGTTAGAAACAATCCGATTCAATTCGGATCCGACCCGAATTTAGCTAACCGATAATGAATCGAATTCGAGTTGATCCAAACTGAAGTGATCCAAATCAATAATAACCCGAACCGAACATACCCCGAATCTGAATCGACCCGGACTTTAACTAGAACCCGAACCATACGTGAACCGATAATTGGTTATTCTTATTCATATATGATATTTTTAACTCTATATACTTATCAATTTTTGAAACAATGTAAATAAATGCAAACATTTATAGGCATAAATTTAGATTTTTTGCTTCACTTTGTTTGATAACTTTCTACAACTTAAACTCGACACTCTGGACCATAATAATAAAAACTTAATGATGAATCAATAAACTTATAAAATCTAGGACTTATTAGCATAACCTTTCAATACAATTTTAGAACCATTATATATTATAATGGTATATATATAATCTACATTAGAAAAAGTCTAATTTGATGGGATCTACAATCCAAGTAATGAATATCCATGATAGAAGGTGGCCAGATACTCGAGTGTAACCTTCATAATCTATTGTATTACCTTCATACATCAATAACATTCTATTCTCGTCCCTTGGGACAAAAGTAGCACAAAATACATTATAGAAACAACCATACAAATGAAAGACCACAAAGTATCAATCTTAAATGATTTAAATGCTTGAACTCATAGAATACTTCAAACATGATGGAATAGCTTGTATGGTTGTGCCATGTGAGGTGATGTGCCAACTCAAATTCCTATAAAATGAAATAAAAAATAATAATGTAGGAGAACTAATTCTCAAATCTAGTTCTTTAGAAACAATTTTCTAAACATTATAAATGTAAATGATAATGAATAAGAAAAAACTCAAATAAATAGTGATACCAGAAGAAGAAGAATAAGAATAAGAAGAAGAAGAAGAAAAAGAAGAGCGATATGGTATTGTATTAATGATTCATGAGTGCCTGGCAATCAAATTCAACATTTTATCATAAGCTCATTGCATGATATAAAATACACAATAATATCAAATATGCTGATAATTACTAACAAATAAATACAATAGAAATTCAAATAAGTGTAAATAGAAAAGTAGAGCATTGATAATACACCTATAATGAATACTTGATCCCCTCTTCAATGGATGAAGCTGAATACCTCTCTTTAACTGAAGCTCTAGCCTTGAGGTAAGTAACCAAAAAATACTAACTAGAAAGAAAGCAATGTACAATCCAAAAGGCAAAAGATGTCTTATAGGATAGTTATAATACCAAGAGAAAGACATGTCTTAAACATCACTATATATGTTGTTATAAAAACATTAGGCTAATAAGTCACACCCCTTAATTTGAGGTTTATATAACAATCAAATTATTAAGAGAGAGAGAGAGAGACAGAGAGAGAAGAAGAAGAAGAAGAAGAAGAAGAAGAAGAAGAAGAAGAAGAAGAATAAGAAAATAATATCACCCCATTGGTAACTCCAAATTAAACTTGAACCCCTTTGTTTGTTAAGGGAAGATCTGATTGAGATAATAACAAGACAACAACTAACAATACAACCTATAGAAGATCAAAGAAGCCACATCATTAATTTAGACACTTGTTTTATAAAACATGCAAGACTAAAAAACTTCTCACAACAACATATAAAGAAGTAAACTTTCACCTATTAAAGTTAATATCACTACAAAAAGCAACCTATGAAACTTACAACATTAAAAACTCATGCAACCTCTTTAAAAATATTAGTGTAGTCCTCCCTGTAATGAAAGAGCATGTAGTTAAATACACTCCATTTGGATAAAATCTACATGCTTAACTATCTATTATATAAAGAAGCAAAATATTATCTATGGACACTATTAAGGGCGTCTAGTAGGGGGTTAGCTCCATCCCACCCCATATTACAACCAACAAATTCATCTTCCTCAGTTGCTAGAGAAATAATAACACATTAGAAATTTACTATAATATAGAAACAAAGAATTTAATAAAATCCTTAAAAACACTACCTTCAAAGCCATACAACCAATTACGAGTAGTTATCAACACTTTAATATTTTCAAACAAGTATGAGCTTCTCTACTTATTTAAAAACCCTACCTTCAACGCTAAAAGTTGATTTTGATGTAATAGTTGTGAGGGGCACACTTAAAATATCCCTATCTAGAAGCAAAGGCTCTCCATATTGAGACTCGTTCTCTCTCCAAAAGTCAAGAATGTTCAGTTTGATTTTGTGGTCCATTCTAGGATCATCTAGATACTTTTCCAACTTTGTCTTTTCATTATAAGTGTATGCAGTCTCATTTTCATCAAAACCTTAAAAATTAAAAAAAAATGGATATAATAATAATAATAATAATAATAATAATAATAAAGCAATAATGATAAATATATATATATATATATATATATATATATATATATATATATATATATATATATAGTCAATTGAATATAAATATAATAACAAATCAAAATCAAAGGAAAGGCATAAAAGATTAAGGGAAGGTGATAAATGTAAATTTACAGTAGAGAAGTCAAATTTACACTTGCGAGTAGAACCAATGGTGTTGGTGTAACGCCCCCAAAATTTACACATTTTTTTTAAAACAATGTACTTGTAAATTAAAATCGTAAATTTCTGAGGATGTTACCGCTGCACTTAGTACCAGATTGGTTCACTCCTATTGTTCCGTTACCAAGTGCTAAGGCTAAGAAAAACACTACCAACAACATCATTATTCATCCAAATTTATAAAGACAAAAATTAAAGTATGCGTAAGTCTTTATATAATTCAAAATACTAGCTCTTGTTTCTCATAAGTAAATAAACAACATTAATAAACTTGTTTCTACAACTCAAACAAAATAAGGAAGTAACATGAGTAATAATTTAAAAAGGAAAATGGCCATGTCACTCTAGGAATGGATCCATTCCAAGCATCACTCGACCCACCTGATGTCCCATAGACATCAATAGCATCAAAATAAGCATCTCCTACCTGTAATAGTTTAGACGGACCTTCTGCTCGTGGGAATGAGCAGCACCCATGAAACGGGTGATCAATATGCTACGTACTGAGTAAGGTAACCGAGTGCTAAGTCCAACACATAATCACATAAAATCAGACATGATAATATTCAACTTACACTTTAAAGCCCATATACATAATGTATGAAGCCACATAGGTAAGTACACAACTTATAAATGATCAAGCCAACACATAAAGGTCAAACAGTCCAGATTAATTATTTAATTAATCTTTTTATAAGAAATCGATGCACACCATGCCTTTTATCAAATCCATGTAAGTATAGGAGCACCCCACTATTTTAGCCAGTGGGCCGATCACTTGCAGGACAAAGTCCGCACCACTATTATTTGCCAGTGGATAGGTCACTTGCGGGACAATAATCCGCACCACTATTTCTAACTGGTGGATCGGTCTGGTTTCTACTCACATGGTATTCCACTGTAAGTAATTAGTATCTTTTAAGAGCTTTAGCAATTCTGGTTTGTGTTTATTGAGCTCGAGTCACCCTACTATTATTGTCGAGGGCTAGTCACATATAGGACATCATGTCCTAACCATTATTCCTGATCGGTGGATCGGTCTGGATCCGGCTCAATAATCTTCCACTTTAAGGGATTAGTATCTTAAATATTTTATTCACAAACATTCGCCCAGACACGCATGACTAACTCCATGTAAACCCTAGCTTCACGTAAAACCCTAATTCCATGCAAACCCTAGTTCTCATGCAAAACCTAACTCCCATGCAAGCATTGACTCCCATGCAACCCTAGCTCCCATGCAAACCCTAACTCCACGTAAACCACACTCCCATGCAAACCCTAACTCCACGTAAACCACACTTCCATGCAAACCTAACTCCCATGCAAACCCTAATATCATGCCACATCAATACTACCATGCAAAACCCCAACATCATGCAACATTAATACCACCCTTCAAAACCCTAACACCATACAATATTAATACCACCATTCAAAACCCTTACACCATGCAATATTAAGACCACTATGCAAAACCCTTACACTATGTGATATTAATACCACCATTTAAAACCCTAACACCATGCACCTCCATGCATATCCTAACACCATGCAATTCCATGCAAAGCCCTAACACCATGCAATTCCATGTAAAACCCTAACACCACATTATTACACTCCCCATCATTATTTTACAACTCTAACATGCATGTCTTAAGGCCACATCATACAATAATAATAACATAAATATACACATAATTCTAATGTCACAATTTATTCACACCAACATACTTCAACTCCATAATCATGTTGCATTCATAACACTTATACAATATTCACATGAATTACACTATAATTCATATCACATGGCATGCATAGCATAAAATCACATAATACACATATGGCCTTAGCACCCCTTACCTAAAATGTCACCGGTCTTGGTGCACACTCCTATTCCACTTGAGGATTTTGAATGGGCTCACCTATTATGGGAACAATACTAGAGTTAGGTTCCTTCCTAAAAATTCTATTATTCACTAACTTATCCTAATACTTGGTTTTTAATTAAAATAATATTATACTATAATTAACTATATAAAATACTACTAAAAATACAAATAAATTACTATTGTAATTCAAAATGAGTGGTGATATAAAGGTTTCTACCCTTCACCAAAATAGTGTTAGTAATAATAATAATAATAATATTGATAAAAATAAAATATTATTAATAATACTCTTACTAGTAGAATATTAATATTAATAATAATATAAATCTTAAAATTACAAGGTGGCTTTCGAAACTACCCAAAATAATAAGAATATTATTCGATAATAGTAATAATATATATATATATATATATATATATATAATATAAAAGTTTATAAAGATAATAATAATATTAATAGTAATAATAGTAAAAATACTAATAATAGTAATAAAAATGCAAGGGTGCGAGACCTAATTAAAATTTAAGGTCTCAGCCCTCTATTAAATAATTATAATATTAAATAAATAATTATACTAATAATATTACTAGTAATAATAGTAAACATATAATAATTCCAATAAATCCCTAAAATTTGAAACTAATAATTTATCTAACTCAATAATACTCTCAAACCTACCAACAAAATTTATCAATTAAGTTACAACTGATAACAATAATAATAATAATGATAATAATAATAATAATAATTATTATTATTATTATTATTATTATTATTATAATCAAAATAACATTAAAAATAAAAATAAAAACAGAATAAATCCCAATAAATCGAAAGGAAGGGCTGAGAAGGTATAGGGTTTCACCTTAAGTTGGCGGTGGTGCACGGCGGTGGCCGGAAAAGTAGTCTAAAAGGGAAGACAATGAAGAAAAAGAGGGAAGGGGAAGGAGAAAAAAAAAAGAAGGTTATGGGTCGGTGTAACACCCCAAAATTTACACAATTGTTTTTAAAAAAAAAAACATAATACTAATAAATAAATAATAAATTCTAGGGATGTTACCGCCACACTTAGTATCAGACCGGTTTATCACAACTGTTCCGATACCAAGTGTTAAGGCTGAGAAAGCAATTTACATAACACATTCATATACTGAATTAGTAATAATTAAAATCAGAGTACGCATACTTATATAAATTCAAAGTACTAAATAATGTCTTTCTAGGTAATACAAACAACATAAATTATTTCAACGATACAATAATTTAAAATGATACAATTTAATATATTAAAAAGGAAAGACAGGTCCGTCTAATTTTTTGCAGGTAGGAGATACCTACTTTGATGCTATCGATGTCTACGGGACATCAGGAGGGGCAAAGTGATAGCTGGGCTGGATCAATCTTTAGAGTGACGTGGTCGTTGTCCTTTTTAAATTTATGATTCATGTTATCTTTTATTATGTTTGAATTATCGAAACAATTTTACTAAGTTTGTTTAGTTATTATCTGGAAAAACAATAGCCGGTATTTCGAATTATATAAGACTTACGCGTACTCCGATTCCTGTTTTTATAAATTTGAATTTGAATGGTATTACTGATAATGTTTTCTTAGCCTTAGCACTTGGTACCGGAACGGTAGAAGTAAACTGGTCTGGTACTAAGTGTGGCGGTAACATCCCCAGAATGTACGGTTTTAATTTATGAGTATTGCTTTTTTTTAATGTGTAAATTTTGGGGTGCTACAGTCGGTGGAGGAGAATTAGTAGGAGTTTTTGGGTGGTTCAGAGGGTAGTAGAAGTGGAGGATGTAGTGGTGGACAGTGGTTTAAAGGTTTCAGGGGTAAAAAATTTATGAGGGGGATAGGAAACTTTGCACGGCTATGGTGGCCAGTGCGAGCAGAATCGAAGGAGGTGGATGGTTTAGTTATCTAGAGTGCGTTGCAGGGAAGAGTTTGGGAGGCAGGGGCAGCGGCGAGGTTGGCTAACGACGGAGAACAGTGCGTCTAAAGTTGCGGTGGTGTACAGGTTTACACTTAGGATTTTGGGGGAAAATCTTGAATTCAGACCATGCAAGGGGTATATATAGTGGTAGAGGGTAGGCTCAAGTTCTAGAGGTTAGCAAGAGGCCAAAGCCGATGAGATAATGGGGTGGTTGTGGCGTTGATCGGTCAGCACGATTTTAAATTGTGCCCAACCTTCGCGAGAGAAAATGGGGAGATCGTGTGGGAGAAAAGGGGAGTGGGGCAGTTTATGCTAGAGTGTGCGTCGACGGGAAGAGAATGAGTGGGAGAAAGGCCGGTCACGACACGTGTGGCCGACGACACCATTTTCAGCCCTCGAAGTTACACGTGAGTGATGTCGGAGGAAGGAGGAAGAAGAAGAAAGTGAGTCAGGTGGTTGAGGGAAAAAGAAAGAAAAGAAAAAGGGGAAGGAAACCAGGCTGGTTGGCTACGGGAGGAAAGAAGGAAAAGATAAAGGATTGGGCCGTGCTCTAGGCCCAATCTGGTGAGAGAAAAGAAAAAGGAAAAAGAAAGAAAAAAGGGAAAGAAAAAGGAAACTTGAAGTGGTTTGGGGTTAAATAAATTAATTAGAATATTTTGGGTAATTAGAATAAAATATTTCATTAAAATAATATTAAATCTTTCTTTTTAGACTAGGGTTTTAAAAATATTTCTCTTAAATCTCTTTTTAATTAGCAAAAAGCCCAATTTTTCCTTTATAAAAATATTTATAAATTATTATTAATTTTCCCTAAATAATTCCTTCCTATTCGAAATAAATAAATAAATTTTCTTATAAATCCTTATTTAATTATATCTCATAAAATAAATAATTCTGGGGCATTTCGGTTGGTGTCTAATGTTGATGATGTTCCATAAAAGTTATTGCAAGTACCTCCTCCATCATTAACTGAAGGATACTCCACTAGGAGCATCCCTAAATTAAACCTCACATTACTAACCCTCAAATATGCCCTTGTTCCATCCTCAAATAATTTTTGATAGCAATACTTTAGAAAATCCAACTTACAACGAGGATCAAGAATCACAACAAAAGTAAATAATGTACCATATTCATTTCCATCTAAGTTAGCCCAATACATATCAAATTTAATCTTCCTTTCTACAGCCATTTTCCTTAACACTTCATCGTTACCCTTTACCAACTCATTTAAAAGCATTTCGATCTTCCATACATTCTCAAAACACAATTTTATTGTGGGAATGCTTGTACCACGAATGATTCCAATAATATCATAAAATGATTCCAAGACATCACAAATTTTTTCAATCATGTCCCACTCTTGAAGTCCTAGGAAATGCTTGTACAAGGGGTCAACAACCGCTATCTCTTTTAATCCATTACGATAAATAATAGCTCTATCAATCATCAAATAAGTTAAGTTCCACCTTGTGGGAACATCAAGCCATAATGTTTTAGTATCTGATATCCAAGCTAATTTCACACAATTTCAAAATGTAGTCTTCCTCGATTCTAACCACTTGATGTATTTTACACTATCTCTTATCTTAACAACAATATCCTCTATCTCCTTAAGCCCATCATTAATAATGAGATTCAAAATATGAGCACCACACTAAACATGAAAGTAAATGTCATCATGCAACAAAATTTTTTGATCGTTTAGTGTACTTCTCAAACAGTCTTGCATTCTATCATTGCTAGAAGCATTGTCCAATGTGATAGAGAAAATATTATTCTCAATACCCCAATCTTGAAGCAAACTTAACACCAAATTATGTAAGATTTGTCCCATATGTGGTGTTTCTATATGATAAAAATTCAGTACTCTACTATTCAACTTCTAATTAGCGTCCAAAAAATGAGCACTCAAACACATATACCCCTTGGTTTGACAAGAAGTCCACATATCATAAGTCAGATAAATACGACCAGGGATGATACGTAGATAGTTCTTAAGCTTAATTTTCAAGTTTGAATGTAATTTTAATACGTTCGATTTTGTAGTATTTCTACAAATGGTTCTAACTTGATTATTCAAGTATGCATGACTTTCTCTATTTCCTTTGTGTTCAAACCAAGAGAATGCATACCCATGTTTGATGATCGACCTTACTAATAGATCTCTATAGATCCTTTAGTCATAAACATTAGATTCTACTTTCACAATTTGTTGATATGATGGACATTTATCAAGATTTTTTTTAGATTTGTTATTCCATAATGTGAACTAAAAATGAAAGAAGCTACCTTACAATGACTGCAAAGTACTTTCTCTTTTCTATCCTTGGTCTCGGTTCCTTTAAGCCTCCAAAATTCTTTCCAAACTAAGCTCCTTTTCTTATTTGTTTCTTGAAATTCAAGATTTGAATTTCCAACTTCCATAACTACAATAAGTTAAACCAAATAAATATAATTATACATAATAATTAAGAGATCAATAATTTAAAACTAATAGTGAGATAAATATTTACAAAAATTATAAATTACAAGGTTAACATGTAATCTGCATGCTAAACATATATACACAATAATCTGTTTGCATGCTAAACAAATAGGTATTGTCATGTGTGTGCAAACATTATACACATTCCAAACACACATGACATATTGACATTGTCCTAACTTAAAACAAATAGATGTGATATTTAGCTGTACGAGACAACAAATTATGTCAATACTATACGTGTAGCAGTGCAGGACAGTAGGAGCAACATGAATAATATTCATATCTATCATCATCTTCGACAAAGATAGAATCAACATTAACCATATACATATCCATACACACTGCATTATTTGTGTACTAAACCTACATGTTATTTTCAATCGACCATACCAAAAATACATAGATTTCCATAATACAAGTTATATACCAAAACAAGTTGTAGATTAACATAATCTAAGGCTATTAGTAAGAGAAATTTTTAACAAAATAAAAAAAAGTTACGAGTCACCTCACCTCCAAACCACCGCAGTTATGGAACAACAAATTTTTTTAACAAAATAAAAATAAAATTAAGATTTTCTCACTGTGTTATGTCCCCTTATACTCATGAAGAATCTACAATGTAATGTTTGACTAAGGACAGATAAGAACATTATTTCATGCAGCAGATTATAGCTTATTTTAGGATAGAAAGCACCTAAATTTTTGCATATCTAATTATTGAGGTTTATTGTGTCTACTCTTTTTCTCATTCCTCAATGAGTTGGTCAATGAGGTTAAAGAGATACTTTTTTTCCTCCTATTTCAAACACCACAAGAAGTCTCGAAATAATCCTAAACATGTAGCTAAAAGGAAATAGATAAAAACATCTATCTCAACCATTTAATTATACAACTGAACCAAGATTTCAGTTTCTACAATAATGTGCAACTGAATCTATTGATTGTCCCTATAATCCTATACCCCTTCCCTCAAAAAATGTACAATGAGTGTACTCAAATATTCTCTAATACCTATATATTATTGTTAATTGTACAATACATTGACATACATCCTCGGTAACATTTTATAATCCATGTATTTACATATTATTTACACAACAACATCATAATCAACTTTCTTGTGAATAAAAAAATCTGCTGGAATTATCTTTGTTTGCACAAACAAGCCCAAAAATGGGAAAGAAAGAAAGACACGTCCTATTTTCTAATTAATATTATTATTGGTAAATGGATTTAAACATAAGTATAAAATAGTGAAAATTCTATAACAAAAGAATCATGTAGTTAGAATGGTTGGAGATGGAGTTAATGATGCACTTGCTTTAAAGAAAAAAGATATTGGAATAGTTGTGGCTGATGCTACAAGAAGTGCCTCTAATATTATCTTAACTGAGCCTAGATTAAGTGTGATTATCAGTGCAGTCTTGACTAGCTGTGTGATTTTCCAAAGAATAAAGAACTATACAACTAATTAACCTCACCTCTGACCATTGCAGTAATGGTGAGTGAAAATGAAAAAGAGGAGAGGAGGAGATGAAATGGAACAAAATGAAAATAATATCAAAATAGATCTAAACTTAATTATAAGGTTCAAGCCTGACGACAGGGCATAAGGAAGTCAAATGTAGAGCTTCATGTGTTGGGTGTTTGTGGAGACGAGATGAGATGGAGGAGTGGAGGTGAATTTTGGAGTGAGTCGAGGAAAAAGTCAAAATAGAGGAGCTAGGAGCGGGGGTGCAAGTGGTGATTGGTCGTGGTAGACAAGTTGATCTACTAAGCCTACTAGAAAGAAGTATAACCTTTCTGTCAATTTGGTTCGAATCACACGATGCACACCAAAACCAAACGGGGAAGTGACGCAGTGTGACTACTATAAAGACTATAGCATGAGCCTTAGCTGAGTAGTAGACTAGTAAAGTAGTCAGTAGTAGTAGTACTGTAGTACTGGCTATACCTATACATGTGAGATATTGTCATATTGCTATATTTGAAAAGTGATATATTAGATTTGGAGGGAAAATAAGATATAGATATTGGGGGAAAATAAGATTTAGGTGAAATATTAGAAGAAAATAAAGAAAAAGAAATTTAGTAGAAAATTATAAATATTTTAACTCATATCTCATTATCGTTTATATAAAATTAAGAGGCTTAGAAAATAAAAAGTAAGTGAAATATTTAAGAGGGAACAAAGTGTTAAAAAATTATTTAGTATTTAATGTATACAAAATAAAATGACTCAAAAATGAGACTTTTAAATAAAATTTAATCATTGTAATATTTTGATTCATTTTCTTATAGTATTTAAATTTAATAATAATATATATAATTTTATTATTAATTATAATTATCATTTAATTTAAAGATACAAGTTATTTGTATTTATAATCCTAATTAACGTTTGAGGCTAAATTATATATGTAATTTATTCACAGCATGTTTAGCATTTATATCTTTATACTTTATAATACTAATTCCCTTTGACAATTTTTGTTAGTTGGTATGTTAGTAATATTTTGTGATAGTATATATATTTGTACTCATTTTAAAATTTTACGCTAATTATAACTTTAGCATTTGGAATAGGCTTTTGTACTCCTTAATTCATAATATCAATAAACTCGCAGTCCATCTCATATGTAAGTTATATCATTTTATAAATTTATTTTAACTAAAGCAATATTTATTCATTTTATTTTAAATATCTACTCTCATTTTAGTGAAATTTTAATTCATAAATATTGAACTCATTATTTTGTACTCAATTAGTTAAATATATTATTTTTTCTAAAAATTATTTCTTCATAAAATTGGTAGATCATTAAGAATAATTCATTAGATGATCACCTTATCTTCTGCATGTGTTCTCATAAATTTTTTTGATTAGATGATTAATGATGTTGGAGCTTAAAAATCAAGAATGATTGAAACTTGAAAGATAATCTATTAATTTATTTATGGAATTACAGTATAATAATTTAATTACTAACATTAAAGGTTAACTAAGTTATGATTTTATAAATTACTTAAAAATGTGCATCTTCAATGGTAAGTTTTGTTTTGTAATTAAATTAATGACAAGTGAGATATTTATAATAATTGCAAAAAACTAAAATTGAGTTAACTAATTAAATAAATTATATTTCTAGTATTTATTTTGATGTTGATTTATTTTATATATGAATATTTAATATTTTCATATTGTAGATTGAATTTTCCTAATATAATAGTATCTTATCATATCATAGAATCTATGACAACAAATTAATAGAAATTTCAATCCATTCCATTTAACACCACATCAAACATCTCAGTCGCCAAACTTATAAATATAAGTAGTAAATCCATCTATGGTTATAAATTAATTGATCTAATTTGATAAATTTAGTTGTAATTTAACAAGGAATAAATGACTTTAAAAATATCTAGAACTTGCATTAAATATTAACAACTATGGTCAATATAAGTAAAAATTGAAAAGATAAATAATATATGGGCTTTTTAAGCCTTAATCAATTCAATTCATCTCTCATAATAAATCAAGGATAAAGAATATGTTTGAGGAAACACCTATTGGAAGAATATTCTATCTCATGAGTTAGAGATGAATAAATATATGGGTATGGGTGGATGCATGAGTAAGCCATAATAGAAGTTATTTTTGACTTCATCTAAATGGTTTAGATTAGAAAATGAGTTCATAATTATTGAAATGTAACACATGTGAGATATATCATGAAATTATTAGATCATGGCTCTTAGCAATAGAATACAAATTTATTATGACCTATTTTACAACCTATGAAACTATTGGATATTTTAAAGCTTTATTAAATTTACAACCAACTAGGGATAATATTAGCTAGACATGATATTTAGCTAAAAGATCTAAAGGGAGCCAAGGATGAGTCATCATCATCAAGTTTGCAATGACAACAAATCTAGCACCTCACAATTGTCACTAAGAATATCATATTTAGATTAATACTTTAAAGAATCAAAGGCTTGTAAGGAGTAGCTATTAACTAAAAATAGGTTGGTTGAGAAAGGTACGAATGGACCGATGTGTGAACACACAGCTTAGACTTTGGTGCATGAGATTAATGATTGCCCAACTACCTAAGTGTTTTATTTGGATAGTGATAATCCATAGTGAAGTTATATACTATGAAAAGTCAATGAATGTGATTGGGTCTATTTCATAATCTAACACTTAGATGATGAGGCATTAGAAATGACATGTACACTAATATATATTATTTGGATGAATTGAAATAGGAGGAGATCAAAGGACTCTGTACTAATTCAATGACTAAAGAATATTATTGAGGATACCATGCACTTGCTGCTAGAATATTATGCCATAATATCAATATATGAAATAATTAACAAAGGAAAGGCATGCTCTACTATGGAAGCAACTATATGAGATATAAAAGGTGATGTATTGTCACTTATCAGCTATGTTGTGACCATAATAAATGGTTAGCGACATATTTACAATATAGATAATTATCTTAAGACATTAGACATTACATAATTTAGTGTGCTATGATAGAGTATTGTTTTACTAATTTAGGTATTAAGACAAATTCATTGGAAGTAGTGTAGGTTTGTAATCATAAGATAACTTTGATATTTCATTTTTTACAAAGTTATCGACAATTGTAACTTTTAGTTATCATATATTTATTTATTTTGTATTGAAAATTATTATCTAAAATAAAAATAGTAAAAAAACCATAGCAAAATAAGCTAAACCCAAACTAATAGTAATAGGATAAGGTCGTACAATTATTTTAATTTGTGATGGCGATGCATTTAAAGATTTTATTAGTGTTCTAAAAATTCTTAAAGTTAATTTTGTAAAAATTAAAAATAATTTGATCTTATTTTATTTCATACAAGCTCCAATTTTTATGTTCCAACTCATCCTCAATCATACTGTTATAAATAATACCCAATTTGAGCCATTTAATTCAAGCCAAATTTTATAGCCTTGAAATAGACCCGAATTCAAAAAATCTGATATATCTGACACTAACTTGATCCAATTCACACCCAACCTATATAGTGACCCAAACCCAAATTCTATATACTTGAGTCAAACCCGAAATAGACCCAAACCCGAGAAATCCAATGAACTCAGTATCGACCCAACCCAAATCACACCTAACCCATCACTTAACCCGAATTGAACCCAAACTGAACCCAAAGCAATACAACCCGAACCCAAACCTGAATCAATTGTATAGTAATCTAAAGTTGACCTGACCTATATCAACTAGACCCAAATGACCCATTTGCCACCTCTATGTACAAGTGAAATATGACTAGAGGCGGTTGTTATGTTTTTATAAACTATTTATATATGCTAGTACTTTTGATGTTACAACTTTCCCTTATTTCTACAGAAAACTTAGCTTATTATTTCCTCAAAGCTTAAATCATCAGGATATGAAATCAAGAAGTTCGCCAAAAATAAAACATCATAATTAAACAAATTCTAAGTCTTAATCATGATCCCAAACTTGGCTAAATATTTAACTACCTCATTTGTTTATTATCCATTCTTCTTGTGAATCTCGTCAGCTAGTGACCATTACAATTTGCAAGTACCCAACTAATTTATCAGACTAGCTAGTTGCCACATTAATCGTCTCAAATTTATTAGATGTGGTGATCGATGGGGGATCTCATGTCGATTTCACTCACTACTCTTTCGATTAAGGGTTACTATTCACGTCTCCTGCCTTCTACATTATAATTGCATTTTATCATGTTTTTTTTTATTTGATTGATCTTACATAGAAGCCCATAATTAGCTCATATCATAACAAAGTAAATTAAAAATCCTGTAAAAACCTGTAAGAAAATAAAATAAAATTATGATCAACACGACTGTCCAATAACACTTATAGAAAGAAAGTCTACAATTTAAAACCAATTGAAAACCAAGGATGTGAAATATAGGTTGAGGCGTGAGTTGGCAATGAAGTGTGATTCATCATGTTTAATTCGGTCGCAATTTACACAAGAGTCTGTTGTTTATGGACAAGACCATGAAGTGGATGTTTTTTTTTTATCACAAGTATTCATTTGGTATGGGTACGGGGGTAAAAATGTTGGAAAAAATTATCCACTTATTTTACATATTTTGTATAATTTATTTAAAATTACATAATTATTATTTTTATGAATACTTTATTAATCTTAATTCAATTTAAAATTGATATTTTATTGAAAATATTTTAATTATTTTTACATACTTGATAAGAGAAAATGTACAAAATAGGAAGAATTTTTTTTCATCTTTATTATTCCCATATCAAACGAACCTTTATCATAATGACCCAATCTAGTAGTTCACATAAGACCCATAATACTATCATTTACTTTTGTGTAATTCATTTGGAAACTAAAAGTACTAAACCAAAATTGAATTGAATAATGTTTATATTATCATTGATTTATTTATGCTTATTTTTTTTCATTTGTTAATGAAGGTTTCATTAAAAATAGTAATGAAAGCTATATAAATTTTAAAAATTATGACAATAGATTATCATAATGTTATGTACAAAAAATTACTCGTCGTTAATGAAACAAATACACAAATGCATGAAGGTAGTTGCAGACTTGCAGTACAATGATAATATAAATATGTTTTTTTTTATTATTTATAAATGCAAGAATATTGGGCCAGTAGTTGATAATCAATTCCACTAAATTATGTTCTCATCTTTGTATGTGGGGCAACCACATTCCACGGCATGATTGTGTTAAATTTTACTCCATTTTTGGAAACCCAAATCTTACTCTCAAGTGTCAACATTTATTAATAAATAAGGTACATAATTTATTCATATTTAAATTAAGCACCTCTCTTTCGTAGAATTATTATTCCTTTATGAATCCAAGAAAATTTATGCCCAAAATAAATAAAAAAATAAGAATATAATTTTTTTGTTTGCAAAAACTACCATATTTACATTCCGCATTGTATAGTTTCTTTATTTGTATATAGTCCCTGCCGTATAGTTTAAACATCCACGCAAGGAAGAAGAATATAGACCGCCTTTTTCCAAGATGAAATAAAAGTAAATGACAGTTGATAAGATTTTAATTAGCTGCCATAAGTCCAATATCTACTTCATTTCCAAAATATATACTCTTCTATTCCTGATGAATTTTCCCATTTTTGTAATGTTGCAAGCCCTCGCTTGCATGTAACTGGAGTAGCCAGTAGTACCCTCTCACAATCAAGATAATCGTCCGATTCTCCCCCATTCCCAACGATATGAGACTGCACGCTGCAGTTGAGTTTGACAAGTAGATTAAACATAAAGTAAAAGATTGGCTCCTAGTTAAAAAAATTCTATGTTTTCTCTACATTTTATTATGGTTAACAATTAGTTACTTTATAATAAATAAATGAAAATTAAAACAAATATGTTCAATAATAGAATAAATCATTTAATATCATATTACTTTATTATATTGTTTTATATCATTTCGTTTTTGCCTTTGTTCATGTACATGTTATATTAACCACCATATTAAAGTATATTTTCATGGTGAGTAGCTTAACTAAGGTTTTTTTTTTAATAAGAAAAAGGAAGAAAAAAAAAACTCCTAACCTACTCACATGTTACTCGACAAAATCTATGCTACGAGATGCTACTAACTTCTTACTTACTCTTCTAATTTTTTCTCCACTCATTTAACGTCTTAATTTTAATATTAATTTATTTACATACCCCACACGATCACTCATATCCTCCTCTTTGTTTCCTATGCTAGCAAAAATATTCAAGCAATCAACCATTATCTCAGACATTCTTCTTTGTCTATCCCAATAATTTTAAAATTATTTTTATTTAAAAAATTAATGAGTATGATCCTAATTCAATCTTTTCATTTATTATTGAATTTTTTTTTATAACTGAAACGACAACATTGTATAGTACATCACCATTTTTTATAACTGAAACGACAACATTGTATAGTAAACATCACCAAAAACCAGTTCGACTGATCTAAATAAATTTTTATTTTTATTTTTTTACTGTCGGTATACATATTTAGAAATATTATAATTTTATATTGGTAGTCATTTCCGTGCCTGATCAGACCGGCCGGTTTGGTCCCTTTTTCAGTCGCTGGCAAAAAGATAAAGCTAAAAAACTTAATAAAGAGTAAAGTGGTCTTATGATGACTGGGGGCCACAGTCATAAGCTTTTTGTGTGGCCCATTTTCTCAGCTCAATTAAAAATTTCTCTCTCACCCTGACCAATGACCATCGCCCATCATTTGCGGGGAAAAGAATTGAAATTGAAAATGCCGAACAAAAAACAAAAGAAAAAAAGAAATAATGCTTGGAGAGAGGGGTACTAGACTAGAGGTAGATCTTTCTATATAAGACATGCAGAATCACAATCTCTGGGCATTCCGTCCACACTCTACTCCACCCCCCTTACCTTTCATCGTCTTCTCATTTTATTTTCCATGGCTTCCTCCCCCAAACTCCTATCTGTCTTCTTCATCATAATAACCCTAACCTCTACCATCCACCAAACACAAGCTAGAGACAGCCAGTTCTTCAGCAAAGTCACTAGAGAAAACACTGACAACATCTACGACGACAAAAAGAATACCCTTCTTTACAAGGCCAACGATGTTGAAGACCAACAAATTTCCAACTATGAAGAATTAGCCAAATTAGAAGAGCAAGCTCCAACCTTCAACCCACAAACAAACCGAAACGGTTATAATCTTTACAGCGGCCGCGAAAACAGCAAAAGTTTCCCATCATCCACCACCACCACCCCCACTCAGGAACCATACACCTCCAACCCCACCACCGTCGTCAAAGCCGACCAGCATGAAGAGCCCTACTCCTATGGAAACAACAATAAATATTTTAATGTCAACAGCCGCAACTACGAGCAGGACAGCATAAAACAGGGGATGGAAACAGGGGAAGAGATACATCAGCAGGAACCGAGTGGTTATTTCTACAGCAGTAGTAATGCCGGCAATGACAACAAGAAGAACTACGTTGAGGAGTCGCAAGGATCGGACGAAACAAAGCACCGTACCGGTTCTGAATACACCAACGGAGTGCATCAACCTGGGATCTTTAACAACAAAAATGGGAAAAATTATGGAGTAGAAAAGCAAGGGATGAGCGACACGAGGTTCTTGGAGAACGGCAGGTATTTTCATGACATTAACAGTGAGAAGCAGAACCAGCTGCCTGATTATTACCAGAGCGACAACCTAATGACTAAGCAAGGGATGAGTGACACAAGGTATTTGGAGAATGGAAGGTATTTCCATGACGTCAACAATGAGAAGACGATGCATCAGCCTAATTTTAATTACCAAACTTACAACCCAGCGAGGGACGAACAGTTAAATACTGTAAACAGGGTCCAGTACAATGGGAACTACAACAATGAAGAATTGAAAGGTAATTACGATCAGTTCCATGGCAACAGTGGTCAAGAAGGAAACGTGGCTTATGATCAGTACGACAGCAACCAACGAAGCAGTAGGGCTTATCAATACAACAATAACATGGCTTATCGATACAACAACCAATACAACCAAGATGATGAAGATTTTGAGTTCGATCCTTGAAAATTATGCTATTCATTATTTTTAACAGTTGTTTTTAGTGGGTTGATCGAGTGTTACTGTTTAAGTTCTTCATTGTGAAGGGATACTACGTAATCATGCGATTGATTATATGTGCATTTTTCCCCCTTTGTTATGTCGGATATTTGCATAACGAATGTCATGCTTGAGAAATAAAGTATGATGAGTAGCAGTACTATGCGTTTTGGCTTTGTTATCTTTCAAGGAATGCACAATCTTACAGCTTTATATCTTGTCTACTTGTTCTCCTTACTTTTCTCCGTGATTGGGTTAAAATCATGGTCTTTAATCGCAACAACCGAGGAAAAGCTTAGGTCGGTCAATTAAGTGCCTGGAGTCCTATTAGTTTAAATTTTTTGGTTTAAAAAAAAATTAAAAAGTTAATGTCTACCTTTTTTGTCTTTCTTCTATGGATTAATTTTTTATATTAATTTTCAATAAATAATATAATTATTATATTATAGACATCATTTTTATCTTACAAAATAGTATGTAAATTACTAATCAAATTTGTTTAAATAAGGATGGAATATATGAAAAGTAACCTATTAGTTGATTTTTTTGTAGATGGCTCTTGAATCACGAAATTTTTTATTGTTAATAAACTTGCCAGCGGCAATGATGTTGTTCACAAAAAGATGGCCTTGCTTGCATCTTCTTTGATTTCACAATTTATACAACATTACCTCTCCTTACACACCAAATTATTAACTACATACCCATATATCCTTAATATTTTCACCAATTCTAATATTAGCCCTCTCATTTCATCACCCCTCAATTTTTTTCAACACATTTTCTCTCTTCTCTCTCTTCTCCCTCATCCCAACTCCTCTCAAATCCTTCCCAATCTTCAATTAATTGAGCAAATCTGATTGTAATCAACAATTCCACACATTCCAAATCAAAAGATATGTAAGATTTCTAAATTTTTTTGTCAATTTTTATCATTTTCAAAAATGTTGAAATGCATAGTTTAATTATACAATCTATTGAATTTGGGTATCTGTTTAACTAAAATTAAGATTTGTATACATACATAGAACCTATATTAGCGATCATAATGTATTTATTTTAGCAAAATCCGAACTCTGAACGATAAAAATGGTAGTCGGGGTTGAAATAGTGGTTGATGGGTAATTCACCCATCAGCCACAACTTGCAATGGGTAACTCACCCGTTGAAGAAAGAACCTACTGGACAACTCACCCGTCAGGAGTAATGAATAGTGGGTGATTCACCAGTCACCCATAATTTATTGCAGGTATTTCACCCGTCAACCATGACCACCAATGGGTGATTCACCCATGAAGCATTGGTCTAAATGAGTATCTTACATGTTGGAAGCCCTTTAACCCAAAGCCCAAAACCCTAAACCCTAACCTTCAACCGTAAGACCTAACCCTAACCCTATAACCTTACACCCTGAACCTAACCCTAAACCCTAGCCCTAACCATAACACTAAACCCTAAACCCTAAACCTAAACCATAACCCATAAACCCTAATCCCTAACCATAAACCCTAAACCCTAAACCCTAAATCATTGAAGGGCTAATGTATAATACTTAATGATATTTTTTTTGTTATTATTGGTAGATGGCTGATAGAGGAGACAGAGGAAAAGATCCAAGAAATGTTACTCCTACTACAACTAAGGTGGCGAAACGGACAGTTACTGCCAGTGCTAAAGCATGAGCGGTCATGGAGCGTGGTAAAGCTCCATGTACCACAAACAAAGATCATGTTCCCTTTGAGGCAGAGTATGATTATCCCAATGAGGAAGCTTTTGCCGGGACTAGCACATTGGGTCACACAACTAGTTTTGTTTCGTCATCATCATCAAACAATGATTGGAGATTGACTGGGCCTACTAGTGGGGGTCCACTCATTCTTGATCTTCTGACTAGTTTTAAAGGTCACGTGGTATATGTCATATGGAATAATACTAAGGTAATTTAGATCAGTATATATATTGGTTTTTATAATTTTATTATATAATTTATTATTCTAATATTAATTTTATTATAGAAACCACTTCCTGTGCTGATCGTTTAGTCTAGACTTGAGAAAATTTCCCGGAGATGATGAGGGCATGGGTATTGCATATGACTATATAGAGACCACGAGGCTCAAACATCTACGCTCCACATTCTTCCACCATCACAACACTTCGCTCATCTTTACTTTTATTGAAATGTGACACCCAGAGATCAACACCTTCCACTTTCCATATGGTGAGATGACAATCACTCTATATGACGTTATCTACATTATGGACATTAATTGTCATGGTTGTGAGTGTATTAGAGGACATTTTTCTAGTGACAGTGATGTCATAGAGCTTTTGGTCGAGATGTGAGGTGAGCTCGATGTGTTGGTTAGATTTGATTTTGTGAAGGGAAGTGCGGTCGCATTAGATGATATTTATTATAAGCTTACGGTTGATCGTATTGAATATGATGAGTCTTATGCCCAGTTTTATATGTGGTAGCTGCTATCTTGTATGCTTTTTGTTGACAATTCCAACAACCGTGCTTCATTATCAGTACTTAGATTAGTAGTTGATTGTGTACGTTAGGTGATCGAGCCCTTGAAACTAGGAATTTAGCTTATTTGTATAGGCAACTTGGGATAGCATCTAAAACCGGATTCAATCAAATTGGTGGCTGCATGACACATTTATAGGTAATTATTTATTGTATTTTTGGTTTGATAAAAGTTGTGTAATTGTTTGTTTAATCATGGTATATGTGTGTTATATTTGTACAAAGGCATGGATTTACGAGTATTTCCCTTACTTTCAGTGGAGTTATTCTCATACATATAATTTTTTATGCAATGTTGCAACTATGAGGTGGGAAACATCTCATCATACAATTCCACCCGAGTCCATGGATGACCTAATTCAATATAGCAGGCAATTAGATTCTCTTAAGGCACAACAGGTTAGTGAAATAATTTTGTGTAAGTAGTTTCAATTGTTTATTTCTTGAAATAAGTGATATTCTAATTTATTGTATATGTGTTTGTAGGTTAACTTCTTACCGTTCAATAAAGATCCAGGTATGAAACATCCTAAGTTGACATACCAAGGCAGCCTGCGCTTTATGGATCTGGTTGAGCCTTATACACTAGACCGAGTTTCTTGACAGTTTGGCCATCCTTAGCTCATCCCAATTCCTCCTATCGTTCTGGCACATAGATTCTGTCATAGTGCCAACATTAAAAAAGTATAAGTCAGATTACTCTGGTTGTGCATCATTTTGGAACATTTGGCTACACCACCAACTAGACTTCAGCTCCAATTTTCATTGATCAACATATAAGCATAATGCCTCAGCTAAATACCTTCCTTGGTATCATCCTTGGATGCATCCAGTAGTCCACCCTATACCAGTATATCAAGGGTTGAGTGATGCTCCATACATAAGGATAGATGTGGAGACAAATACTAAGTTGATGGGTGGATTATGCTATCGGTTTAAAGAAGAAAAGAAGGGTAGAATTGGTAAGGATGAAGGTTTTGATAGGCTCAAGAAGGTGTACCTTGCCATGGGTGGGCTAAGAATGTCCTCTAGTGAAGAGGAGGAAGGCAAGGAAAACCCTAGCGATGATATGTAGTAGATTTTTTTTTATGTATGGTTTAATTTATTTGTTAGTATAGTGTTATCAAAATAATTTTATTTAATGTATGCTATTTATAATTTTACGTTACATAATGTAATAAACCAATGTACAACACATTACAAAATACTTAACATAATTTAATAAGCTAATGTACAACACGTTACAAAATCAGGAGAATACTTTAAGCACAAATCATCAACCTATGTCCCTCCTTGGTGGACACCCATACCCATTGAATTCTAATACATATGAATATGATTACGATGTGGCTCTTCCCATCCATATACGCTTAAAGCAGCATGTCTATACCATTGATTAGATATATGTGGTAATATTGTATTTTCCATCAATGTTACCTACAACCATATAAAGTATCTTAACATGAGTGTCAGACATATATACAATATACAAAAATTTGAGTGTAATAACTTATATACCGATAAGTAGTGCGATAAATTATTCACACTTAAGATGGTGATGATCTGATTAGGTTGCCCACCATTAGGTGGAGCTTTGTGCGGTAAACAAGTAATCAACCCATGTATACTCAAACAAACAAATACTACATTGTACCTTGTAGCAAAAAGGAAGCTAAAATCAGACTGATGCAACAATTTCTCCATTGGAGCTATCCCTTCCAATTTTCCAAGTGTTACATATTTTTCGTAACAAGATTAATAAAGGTAAGAGCATACAACTCTTCACGAGTCACCAATTTCCTATACCAAAGAGTTGTAGTGCGATCACAGTAAAACTACAGTTTCCATTGCCCAAAACACCATACCAAGATTCCACCTATGGGAGCATGACTGGATCAATATCATAAGACCATGAAAAATCATGGATGAGTCTATAACTCCTCCCAACACTATGCCTCCCACTACTACTTCTTCCTCGATCTGATCAACCAAGGGAATGAAAACCTCTATTAGGAGATGCACATTTTGATCGACCAAAGTATGAGCAACCTCTACCATGTCCTCAACCCGATCGACCTAGGCTGATAGGTGATTTTGAGTAAGTACGCTCTGTGTGCTCTCACTATAATAGTTCCCTCCTTGTGCTATTACTGGGGCTCCCTTTGCTTTGTTGCAAATTCGGTTCTACCATACTTGTTTGGGTGGGATCAAGCATCTCACTAATAATATTAGAATAGTAGCGTAGACGTGATGGTGATTGGTCAAGCATCATTTCCACCTTAGACATAATGTTAGAAGAAAATAGACATAAAATTTGATCAACAATTGAATCATCAAATGTAAACAGTTCTTCTTTTGGTCTAATAAAAGTGAAAGCGTTCCAAAATTTATACATTGTCGATATAGGAATAGGTTGATGATCTTGCTTAGAATGAAAAATTTCATGTGCACACAGTAGACCATGTGTCAACCTTAGGTAACACCCACATTTGAAGGATTCAGGACTAACCATATTAGACCTCTTACTTTCCTCTACTATCAAATCCAATGCTCTACGACATACAATAGATGTGAGCTCCTTAAATAATATGTCATTTGTAGAGTAATGTGAAATAATTACCCATAATTGCTCAAAATATTATTTTTCATCTCATTAATTTGGAGTCTTATCAGTGTATCGATCTTTAGGCATAATGTGTCAAAACTCATATGTGATGATGTTATATATTTCTTCAGCTTTCTATGTTCACTTTCCACCTTACAATATGAATTTCAAAAAAATAAGTAATGGTTAATTATTACACACTTAATAAGTTAATAAAAATTGAATATTTAAAACAAATATGCTATACCCGTTGGTCGTATGAGTGCCAAAGTGAATGATTTTGTTGATCCACACTACAAAAAAACTCTCATTATATGGATTCAACCAGGTCTAGTAAATATAATGTAAAAGATATAGAAATCCGCCCCATTTGTCACCCATTAGTAGAAGCTCATTCTCATATCTCTCAATTGTAGTGGCTTATACAATCTTCCTCCAACAGCCTAGTAAACTTTCTCCTGCTACTATACTTTTCAACTTATTTATAGCATATGACAAAACATTCTTACTAATGTGCAATCTACACAAGAAAGGCGCTGCATTAGGAAAGACTTTTGGCACAGTTTGTATCAGTCCCAATTCCCTATAAGTGATCACCACACTTGGTTCATGGGACTCCATCAATCTCTTTACCTTATCAAGCACCCATTCCTAGTTATATTCCTTTTCCTTCATCATAAATGCCTAGGAAATGGTAAAATTCTTACCGCTAGACACACAACCAATGATCTTCAAGAAAGAAATATTGTACTTATTGGTTTTGTATGTGTAATCCAAACAAATGACATATGAAAATGCATGGAATAAAGCAATAGAATATGATTGCGCAAATACAATATCACTAACTACAAAATAGTCTGGCAACCAACGATACCATGAATGATATTTGTTTATTTCCATGAAGTGTAATAATTATTATATAACTATACATCCCATCAAACTATGTACCTTGAACTTATGTCTAGCATTGTAGATTATTTTAAGTGTTGCGGTATTATCACCAGCACTTCGTTTCAACTTGTCAATAATTTCCTTTAGTTTGATATTTATCAGAGTTAGCTCAGCTACTAACCTGCGATCTTCCGAAGATAATCAACAAGCAAATGAATTTTCCTACAAATATGTACCCAATCTATGATTATGCATTCGACATTCTACCACTAGTTTCCAACCACCGCAATCATCTTCCCTTCCACAAATCCTAAATTCACATCCACACTTTTTGGTCCCGGTAGATCGAAGACTTTCTAGATTCACTAAATGTTGTCTTCTATAAGCACCTCCTCCTTCACAACAAATCCATACCCTACTCTATCTGATTTTGAATAAATATTATTCATAAATATTATATGGAAAAATTATATTTACTAAATAGAAAATAATTTTTTTTCCATATCTTGCCCTTCCTCCCCTATATTGCACTCCTATTTTTTCTACTTTTCTTTCTCTCCCGTCTCCCTTCTCTCTTATCTTCTGCAACATTCCAACAAACCTCACCTCCCTGATAAGAGGTAAGTAATTAAATTATTTTGTTAACAATTTTTTTATGTTATAAAAATATGCTCACATTAGGTTGTAAATTTATGAGTTTAATTAAAATTATTTGTTTAATTTTTTTATTTAATTGTAAATCTGTGAGTTTAATTTTTTTTTTCAACTGCACATGTAACTTGTAGATCTAGTTTATGAAATTATTTTTTTATTATAGATAAAAATCATATTGTAAATCTTATGAAATTTTATTTTTTTAATTCTTATGAAATTTTGTTTTTTTAATTCTTGATCTAGCATGAAAAAAATGGGCAATATGGGGGAACAACAATTTGTGCTAGTGGGGGGGGGCTTGGGCTTCTGCAATTTCTGCCGGTGGGGGGAGGGCTTGAGCTTCGGCAACATTTGCCGTTGTTGGATGGGCGAAACAAAAAGGGAAGGAGGAACGAGAGATTTGGCCGATACAAGGGAAGAAGCAATGGCAATTTCTGCCGGTGGAGGGGTTGGGCTTCGAGGGGAGGAAGGAAGTTTTGACCGACATAGAGGTGGAAGCAAAGACAATTTCTATTGATGGTGTGGCTTGGGCTTCGGCAATCTTTGTCGTTGTTGGGTGTTAATAATCGACCGAGGAGGTTTAGGGTTTGTTAATTATATTTATATTAATTATGTTTTTAATGATGTTTATTAATTATGGTTTGTTAATTATATTTATATTAATTATATTTTTTAATTATGATTAATTCGATTAAAATTATTTAGTATATTTTTAGATTTATTATACTTTATTAATTATGCTCTAATATTTTAATTAAATATAGGTTTGGTAAATTCTCTCCGTATTCTAGGGTTTTTAGTTATTTTTAGGATGTGTAATTATATATAATAATTATGGTTTATTAATTATATTTTTTAATTACGATTAATTTGGTTAAATTTATTCATTATGTTTTTATATTTGTTAATACTCTATTAATTACGTTATTGTATTATTTATATATGATTTGATATTTATTAGATGTATTTATATATTCATTAAATATGTTAAATATTGTTATGATATTGGTAAATGTTTTAAATTATATTGATAGGATATTAGATTGGATTAGTTTATTTTTTTTATTAAATATGCATATGTTTATATTTGTATTAGATTTATTTAGTTTGCTAATTTTTGTGGAATATATTTGGATAAATTTGGTTGGATTATTGAAAAAATATATCGAAAGATTGGTTTTATAAGATACCATAATTAAATATAATTTAATTGTTATATTATACCAAACTCCTACCAGCAAATAATAAAAATATTATTGATATATTTAATTAATAAAGTAGAGGATTAGTTTAAGATATTGTATTTTAGTTATAAGGTTGGGTATACATATCTCTTTTGTTATCATAATATGGGTTGATATTTAATAATAACATTACTGTCACGTATGTATTTAGGTTTTATTTATGTGATGACGTATTATCTTGAATTCATATACCTACTTTTAATTGACTTAGTTTTATTATTAAAATTTAGATAAGTCACATACAAGACAGAGTAGTAGATAGAACCAAGGGTTGTCCTATTACTGCTTCTTCACAATGTAATAGAACTACTATTGAACAACCTACTACGATGTCTCGTCTGAGAAATTTCAATAAGAGTCTTACCAGAGGATTACGATAGGGTAAAAAAGCTAGTGAACAAGAACCGGAAGAAGCGTCGGAATAGTAAGAATATGTAAAAGTTCCCGAATAACCAAGGTCTAGTCATCAAGCTCCTACATTTCCAACATTTGCAGACTATGTAAGTTGTCCATCATTTATGGCTGATGTTGGCATTTCGAGGTTTGGAGGTTCGGGGTTCGGAGGGTATGTAGGTTTAGGGTTTGGCGGTTTGGGGGTTGCAAGTTCAAGGGTCGGAGGTTCATGAAATGCCCCATAACCTAATCTTAAGAATTTTAGTTAAATAAGAATTTATTAGAAAAATTAATTAAATAATTTTTTTATTAAAATAAAAGGGAATTAATTAGGGAAAATCAAGAAGAAAATAATAGATATTTTTATTAGAAAAATTTAGGTATTTTGCTAATTAAAATGAAATTTAGAAAAAAATCTTTCAAAAATTCTAAATTAGCCTAAAAAGGAAATTAAATATTATTTTATTTAATATTATTATTTTTAAATATCCAAATTAATTTAATTAACCCAACCCACCTATTTTTCTTTCCCTTTTTCCTTTTTCCTTTTTCTTTCCTTTTTCTTCTTCTTCTTTTCTTTTCTTCCTTACCCCGACCTAGGCCTATCCCATGGCCCAAACTTTTTTTTCTTTTCTCCTTCGGCGGCCTAGCACGCTGCGTTTCACCCTCATTTTTTCCCTGTCATTGAGTTCCGTTTTCCCCTTTCTTTTCTTTCTTTTCTTTTCTTCCTAGACCGCCGGTCCACACCCCATCTCCTTCCTCCTCCTTCTTCTTCCCTCCATCGACCTGTAATGCCACCCTAGCTCACTTTTTTTTCGCCGCTGATTACGCCCATTTTGAACAGTCGTTTCCTCTCCTTTCTCCTCCCCCTGACTCGCCAGTCAACTTGACCCAACCCACTCCCCTTTCTTCTCGCACGATCTCCCTCTTTTCCCCTGGTCAATCACAAGCCATGATTTGAGTTTCGCTGGCCAACTATCGCCGCCGGTGAGCTCTAATCAACCTGCCTCAATTCTCCCATCTCCCCTCTGACCTTAGCCCTCCTATAGCTCTATAAATACCCCCTACCCAGCCTGCAATTGAGCCTTTCTCTGAAACCCATATTTTCTTTTCTCGTACGCTACCGCCCTTTCAGACGCCCATTCTGCCGCCGTCGGCCAATGTCGTTGCCCACTCCACCCACCTAAGTAATCCCTGCACCACCCTCTAACTAACTATACCACCCTTCTCCCTCAATTTTCCCTACACAAGCCACCCCGATTGTGCAAAGTAGCCTCCTCTATCAACTCTCCCTTTCACTTCGCTCCCTTAACACCACCATTAGCCACCACTTCGTCGTAAGCGCCGCCCCCTACACCTCCCAACCTATTTTACAGACCACCCTCTACCTTCTCCTACCTTTCTTTTCCTCTTCCTCCCTCTCTTTCTTCATTTCTTCCTTTCCTTTCGGCCACCACAGCTGCCGTTGTGCATCGCCACCTTTGGCTGCGCCGCCACCTTCATTCTACTCCTCTCCACCTAGGCAACCCTAAACACCCTAACTTCCACCCTCCTTCTCTTACTTTTTTTCCAGCACTCAGCTTTCTCTCCTTTTCTCTCTTTTTCTGGCCACCGCCGCCGCCAACGCGCACCACCATTGTTGCCGCCTGTCACCACCAACCCAAGGTGGAAACCCTAAACCCTCTCAACCCTTTTACCCTATTTATACAAGCTTTATTTATTTTATTTCCATTATTTTGAGTATATTATTATTATTATTATTACAAATGTTCTATTATTATTTTTATTGAGGGCTGAAGCCCTATTCTGTTTATTTCAATTTTATTATTATTATTATTATTATTATTATTATTATTATTATTATTAGTGTTATTATTATTTCAAAGTAGGGTCGAAGCCCTACTTTACTTTGTTTTTGATTTTTGCCATTATTAGTATTATTATCATTATTATTACTATTATTTCGTAATTACTACTATTATTATTATTATTATTATTATTATTATTAATAGTGTTATTATTAATATTATTTTAGTGAAGGGCCGAAGCCCTTATTTCACTTTATTTTCAAATTATGTCTTTTTCATTATTATTATTATTATTATTATTATTATTATTATGGTTATTATTATTATTATTATTTATTATTATTATTAGTATTAGTATTAGTATTAGTATTATTTCTAATATCATTATTATTATTATTAGAATTAAATCTTCAAACCTTATATTATCAACTTTTACAATATAACTATTATTTCTTATATCCTTAGCAAAATTAGTAATTAGTTAACGTTATTATTATTATTATTATTATTATTATTATTATTATTATTATTATTATTATTATTATTATTTTATCAAAAACCTAATCTTAGAAGAAATTAGGAAATAATAGTATTTTTGGTAGGAGGGAATCTAATCTTTAGCTTTTCCCTCATATAAGTGAGACTAGTCAAAGCTCTAAGGAGGCGTAGGAGCATGCTCCAAGACCAGTGTCATTTTAGGTAAGGGTGTAGCTAAGGCCGTATGTATATAATGTGTTTAATATGCTTTGTATGCCATGTGCCATAATATGCAATGTATCTTATGTGTATTGTTATGAATATGTTAT
This sequence comes from Tamarix chinensis, assembly GCA_030549775.1. Taxonomy (NCBI): domain Eukaryota; kingdom Viridiplantae; phylum Streptophyta; class Magnoliopsida; order Caryophyllales; family Tamaricaceae; genus Tamarix; species Tamarix chinensis. The sequence continues at coordinate 77,632,907 of CM060177.1, forward strand.
GTATGGTGCGGCTTGGAGTTGAGGTACGTTATGTGTTATCTTATGAATTGTATATCATATGTTTGTATTGTAAATGTGATGTGATATGATGTGACCCTGTAAGACATGTATGCTAGGTTATGTAATATGATGTTATGGAGTGAAATGATGTGGAGTTGACCTAATGTTGCATGACCATGAATGGAAGGAATCTAGAGTTTTGCATGGAGGAATCTAGGGTTTTACATGGAGGAATCTAGAGGTTCGCATGGAGGAATCTAGGATTTTGTATGAATGGATCTAGGGTTTGCATGGGAGAATCTAAGTACGTAAGGAAGAATATAAGCTTTGCATGGGTGAATCTAGGGTTTCACGTGGGAGTTTTGCATGAAAAAGTTCAAAGGCTTGCATGGGATGTATAAAGTCTTCATGGGGATAAATTTTACGTATGGAAAGTTGAGTTGAGGTGTGAAGAAGGTAATGGAAGTGTTGTTTGGGTGTTTGAAGGCTTTGAATGAAAATTAGTACGTGGGACAGTGTAAGGGTACATAGGAGACCTAGCTAGGGTTTGAAGTGGCCAACTAGGGTTGGGCATGGCTACTTAAGGTTTCGTGGTCATACGAGTACTTGGTGATTAAAGTGTGATGACGAGGGTGGAGTCTATGGGTTATGTTGTGTGGAGTGTTAAAATGATTTGGGTTGTGTGAGGTGGAGTAGGATGGGTCACTTAGGCCTAAATTAGGGTTTCAGACTAAAACCCTAGAGTGAGACAGTGAGTGGTATGGTAGTGGGCCTTGACCCACATACGTGAGAGATGGGCTCTAGTGTGAGTTAGGGTAAAGAGGAAAGGATGTTGGGTCAATTTAGGAGGTGCATGAGTCTTACGATGTGAGACGGATCCTTTTTGGAGAATAAGCATAGAGGGAGTTAGTCATGCATGTCCAGGGTTAAAATTCTGAATAAGACACTTAAGACATTAATCATGTAAAATGAAAGATTATTGAACTGGGCACAGACCGATCCACTAGCATAATAGTGGCTAGGTGCCTTGGTGACCTGGAGACCAATCCACTAGCATATAATAGTGGTTAGGGCATGTTGCACATGTTGCCCTATGTATGACCGATCCACCGGTTATAATAGTGGGGGATTCCGAGCTCAATAAACCAAATCTTGAGTTTGCTAAGACACTAAGTGCTTAAAGTAGAATACTATGCGAGCAGGGGTCAGACCGATCCACCGATGTATAATAGTGGTTAGGGTATGTTACCTTATAAGTGACTAATCCACCGGCTATAATAGTGGTCAGGTGCCGGGGTGCCCTAGAGACCGATCCATCAGCTAAAATAGTGGGGTTCCCGCACTCGCATGGAAGTGATAAAAATCATGGTGTGAAATGAGTATCGATAAGAGATTAATTAATTAATTAATCCGGACTATAAATGAGTCTTTTGTATTTACCCAAATGAGAGTATGATACTATGTTATCATGTTGGACTTTATGTTGTTTTTATTATTCTGCTTGGTTTTACATACTTCTATGTGTTGGCCTTAATGCACGATTATCTTACTCAGTATATAGCGTACTGATCACCCTTTTCATGGGTGCTGCTCATTCCCACGAGCAGGAGGCCCATCTGACGTGGTGCAGGTAGGTGATGTTTACTTTGATGCCTTTGATATCTATGAGGCATCAAGCGAGGCTGAGTGCTGAGTTGGACCTGAGTCGTGGACTGGGAGCAACGTGGCTGGATTCTCTCTCCCATTTTTTTTTATTTTCTTCTGTTACTTTATTTCTGTATTAGATTTCCCCAAGTAAACTTTACCGTTTGTAGACTTATCTTCTCTTAAGAAACTCCTACTCTGTACTCTAGATTATGACTCGTTGTCATATACCCTGATTTCTATTTTACAGTCATTTTATGCTTAATTGGATTCTTGATTTGATTTGATTTATATTGATTATTAAACTCCTTTTAGCCTTAGTAATTAGTACCGGAATAGTCAGAGTAAACTGGTCTGGTACTAAGTGTGGAGGTAACATCACCGAAATTCACATATTTTAATTAAATTGCTTCTGCTTTGAAAAAATATAATGAATTGTGGGGTTTTGCAATTCGAGGGTCAGAGGTTTTCCATTATCTACTGAATATGTAGATTTTCTTACCTCACCGACACAGCCTGACGTGAGAGTACCATTATCCTCAATTTACCCACCTGTTGTTGGCGACTCTAGATGAAATACCCCAAAAATCCTATTTTAGAAAATTATGACAAATTAAGGATTTATTAGAAAAATTCATTAAATAAATTATTTTATTAAAATAAGAGGGAGTAATTAGGACAAAATCAAGGGGAAATTTATAAATAATTTGATTGGAGAAAATTAGGGTGTTTTATAATTAAAATAGAATTTAGGAAAAATATTTCAAAAATCCTAAATTAACCTAAAAAGGAAATTTAATCATTATTTTATTAAAATATTATGATTTTTAAATATCCTAAAATACCAAAATATTTTAAATACCCCAATCCACCTATTTTTCTTTTTCTTTTTTTTTTTCCTTTTTCCCTCTTTTCTTTCTTTTCTTTTCTTTTCCTCTTTTCCCCTCCTTTGTCCTTTTCTTTTTCTCTCCCCTGACCTAGGACAACCCAACCATGCAGCCCAATTCCCCTCATTCCCTCCTGCGCAGCCCAAACCCACGTCGCACCCCCTTCTTCCTCTCCATCGCCTAGCCAGCCTGGTTCCCCCTTTTTTTCTTCTTCCTTTTTCTCGGACCGACGGTCAACCGCACCCTTTCTTCTCCCCTTCCCCCTAACTCTTCCTCTCCCCGATGCCAACCACCTCACTTCCCGGCGTAGGCACGTGGCCTCTGCGCCACTGCATGCCAGCCTGACACCCCTATCCCCTTCCCTAACACTCCCTCTCTCTCCTCACACATGGCTCTCTCTCCTCTCCTTTTCCTCTTTCCGAGCAGCCTGACTTGTAAGTTTTCGTAGACCTTCTCCGACCATTGGGTCGCCGACCAGCGACCTGCATACCTGCCACCGACCCTTCATCTTCCCCCTCTCTCCTTCCCCCTCATCCTTAGCCTATAAATACTCCTTGTCCACCCCTCATTCAAGATTTTTCTCCCAACCTAGAAACGTTCCCTTTTTTTCGCCACTGACCCTTCCTCTTCCCTCTCTCTCCTTTCCCCTCATACTTAGCCTATAAATACTCCTCATCTACCCCTCATTCAAGCTTTTTCTCCCAATCTAGAAACTATCCCTTTTCTTTCGCCACCGCCTGGTTTTCCGCCCACTACTCCACCACTATTTAGCACTACCACCCGAGCCACTGACCAAACCACTCCCTGCATCACCCTCCACCACCCTCTATTTTCCTACACGAGCCACCCCGGTCGTATAAAGTCCCCTACCCGATCAACCACACCCTAGCCACCGCCGCCCTGGCGCTGTCATCCACCGCTACTCCCGCCGCAATCACCACCCTTTCTACCCTCCAAAATCACCTGCAAACCTTCCCCTACCTTTCCCTACCCTCCTTTTCCCCTTCTTCCCTCTCCTCCTCCCTTTCCACCACCCTCAGCCACCATAGTACTATCGCTTGCGCCTGCGCCTTTGGCTGTGCCACCACTACCACTCCAACCCTCTCCACCTGGGCATCCGCCACCACCTCAGCTTCCACTCTCATTTCCCCTCTCTTACCCCAAACACTCAACTTTTCCCCTTTTCTCCCTTTTTTTCCACCCCTGCCGGTGCCGCCAGTCACCACCAACCCTAGGTGGTACCCTGACCCTCCTCAACCCCTAAGTCTTATTTATGCAAACCTTATCCTTTTTATTTGTTTTATTATTATTATTATTATTATTATTATTATTATTTACAGCTTTAGAATATTAATCTTATTATTATTAAGGGGTCAAAGCCCTATTTTATTATTATTTTTTTAGTATTTATTATTATTATTATTAATTTTTCATTATTTTATTATTATTATTATTAATGCTAGCTTTGGCATATTATCATTTTTGTTGCTATTAAAAATATTCAAACCTTATTATTATTATTTATTATTCGAATATTACTATTACTAGTATTATTCTTAGTGCTTTTATTATTATTATAGTTATTATTATTATTATTATTATTATTATTAGTACTACTACTACTACTACTACTACTACTACTACTACTACTATTACTATTATTTTAAAAATATTCGAACCCTTATATTATCAATATTTCAAATGTTATTATTATTATTATTATTATTATTATTATTATTATTATTATTATCCTTAGCAATATTAGTGTTTTTGTTAATTTTACTATTATTATATTATTATAATATTATTTTTATCAATAACCCTATTATTAGCCTTATCCTTAAAAATACTAGGGTTTCTAATACTATGAGTATTAATATTACTATTATTATTAGTATCACTATTTTTGCTATAACTAGTGTTAGTACCATTATTAGAAGAAATAAAGCTATTAGATTTAATAATATAAATATAGCTATAAATATTAGCATAAACCTGTTTTGACTAGTAATATCCTAATAGGCTAACTTGGGAATTAAAAACCCTATTTTTACTTGTAAAATTTCTTTTAATAATAGTAACCCTAATCTTATAATAAAATAGGGAATAATAGTATTTTTGGTAGGAGGAAAACTAATCCTTAGTTTTTCCTTCTTATGGGTGAAACCAGTTAAAACCCTAAGGAGGTGTAGAGCGTGCTCCAAGACTGATGACGTATTTGGTAAGGATGTAGCTAAGGCCCTATATATGCTATGTTCCTTATATTCCTTCTATGCCATGTATCTTATGTTTATTATTATAACTGTTTTATGTGTAGCGTAGCTTGAAGTTGAGGTATGCTCATGTACTCTCTTAAAGCATGTGTATCATATGTATATGCTGTGAATTATGATGTGATAAGATGTGACCCTTTAGGACATACATGCTAGGATATTTAGTGAAATGATATGGGGTGAAAGGATGAAAAAGGAAAATGGGGAAGCAAGTTGACCAAGGGAAAGTAAATTGACCAAGGGATGTGGGATTGACCTAAATATTCTATGATCCGTGAAAGGGAAAATAAGAGGGGACTATGAATAAAATAAAAGAGTGGGCGGACTTTGCATGGGATAATCTAGGGTTTGCATGGGAATTCTAGGGTTTTGCATGAAAACTTCAAGAGTTTGCATGGGGTGCATGGAGTCCGCATAGGAACAAACTGTATGTATAAAAGTTGCATTGGGGGTGTAAGGAAGGTAAGGAAAGAGTTGTTTGGGTGATTGGAGGCTTTGGGTGAAAAATAGTATGTGGGTTAGTATGAGGGTGCATAAGAGACCTGGCTAGGGTATGGGAAGAAAAACCCTAATTTGGGATGGTGGTGAAAGTAAAAATAATTGAGGGTGAGTGGAGTATAAGATGAGGGTGGAGGAATGTCATGTGTAGGGTGAGTGTGGATATCATGGAAAGAAAGAGTGGAAGGTGATAAATGGAGGGGTGACAGGTGGAAAGAAGGGTGTTAGGGTTTGGTGTGGCCCACTAGGGTTTTCATGGTCACACATTTATTTGGGGGAGTAAAGTGAAATGTTGAGGTTTAAATCTAAGGGATGTCATGTGTGAGGTGTTAAATGGCCTTGGTTGTGTGAGGCAAAGAAGGATGGGCCACATAGGCCCAAATTAGGATTTTTGGAGAAAACTCTAGGGTAAGGCAGTGAGTGGACTTGGAGGTGTAAGGTAGTGGGCCTTGACCCACACACTTAGGAGTTAGGCCTCCAGTGTGAGTAAATGGAGGAAGGAAAGGATGTTGGGGTGTGTTAGAAGGGGCAAAGTCTTAAGATATAGCGCGGGCCCTCTTGGGAGGATAAGTGTAGATGGAGTGTGACATGCATGTCTAGGGTGAAACTTGTTGAATAAGACACAGTAAGACACTAATCATTTAAAGAGGAAGACCGTTGACCTAGGACCAAACCGGTCCACCAGCTAATAATAGTGGCCAAGAGCCGGGGTGCCCTAGGGACCGATCCACTGGCGAATAATAGTGGTCAGGAGCATTATGTCCTGTATGTTTTTGGTCCACTAGCTATAATAGTGGGGGATTCCGTTCTAAAAAAACCGAACATAATTGTGAAAAGACATAGGAAAGACACTAAGTACTTACAGTGAAGCACCATGAGAGTCGGGGCCAGACCGGTCCACCGGTGAATAATAGTGGTCAGGTGCATCTTACCCTAGAGACTGATCTACCGACAATAATAGTGGTCAGGAGCATTATACCCTATATGTTTCCGGTCCATCGGTTATAATAGTGGGGCTCTCGTACTTGTATGGATTGATAAAAAGTAAGGTGTGAAATGAGTATTGATCAAAGATTTAAAGAATCAGTTTATCTGGACTATAGCTTGGCCTTTATTTATCTATAATGATTGTATGTTGTTATGTTGTCATAATTGTATTATATGCTTTTGTGTGCTGGCCTTAGTTGCATGGTTACCTTACTTAGTACATAGCGTACTGACCTCCTGTTTCATGAGTGTTGCTTATTCTCGTGAGCAGAAGGCCCCTCTGACTTTGTGTAGGTCGGTGATACCGCGTTTGATGCCTTCAATGCTTACGAGACATTGGCGAGGCTAAGTGTTGAGCATGGACTTGGCTTGGGGATTTGAGAGTGTTGTGGACGGATTTACTTTTTATGTCCTTTTATGTTGTACCGGTTTACTCAGACTTGATTTTTATTGTATTGTAATATTTATTCCTTTTGATGAATTTTAATTTTGTACTCTAGATTATAAACCATTTCCACATACTCTAATTTCCATATTATGAACATTCTAGTTCTTTTATAAATTCTTGTATTAAGTATTGACTTGTGTTTGATAATAATCCTCTTCAGCCTTAGCACTTGGTACTGGAACGATAGAAGTAAACTGGTCTGGTACTAAGTGTGGTAGTAATATCCCCAGAATTCATAGTTTGGTTATTTCACTTCCGCTAATTCTTTAATAAAACAAAAATTTTCAGTAGTGAATTTTAGGGGTGTTACACTATATCATTATTAGATTTGCCAGCATCATTACCCCACATTACTAGTCAAGTATAGTCATCAACTTATGTGCGTAATGATGATGGTAGTGGTGGTGGTGGTGATGAGGAGGAGGAGGAGGACGCCGATGATGATAGAGATGATAATAATAATGATAGGGATGCTGGTGATGCTAGTGAATATGAACAGAGTATACAACTGAAGGATGAATAGTACTTGTTTGGGCCATATCTTGAAGTTCCAATAATCCCTAATTTAATTACAAGCTTTGGTGGTCACAAAGCTTTAGATTTATGGTTAGGAAAGGCAATTTTATCATATTCATTATTTCCTAATTCTTATTTTATATGTAACCAATTATATATATTCATTATATTTGTTTCTTTTATTTTTCAGGACCGTGGTTGTCCTAGGATCCACACGAGGCAAGAGGTTTTCAAAAGTTTTCTTGAAAGGATCAATGAAAGGATGTTCGCTCTAATAAGACAAACAGGATTATCACACCTTCCATCCTGCACATTTGAGCATGCGACCGTGCCACTTATTTCAGCATTTATTAAGAGATAGCAACCAGACACTAATAGCTTTCATATGCCATGGGGTGAGATGGCACTCACCCTTTTAGATGTACATCATATATTAGGGCTACGAGTTAATGGTCATCCATTACATTTGGAGATGACAGCAGACACATGTGGGCAATTGATTGGTGCAATGGGTACCTTATTTGGGATGGAGACAATGCAAGTGAATGAAGTCACTCAAAAGGGCAGGCTTCCATTTAATTAGCTACAAGAAGTATATAAATCATACTAGTTAGGAGATGAGGAAAAAGAGATTGGGTATATATTATGGTTGATCGGCCTATCGTTGTTTGTTGATAAGTCGGTTGATAAAGTTAATCCATACTCTATCATTTTGTTTCAAGATATTAGTCGGGTTGAAGGTTATGCATGGGGTGCAGCCGCACTTACTTTTCTATATCAATAACTTGGTATGGTTTCTAGAGCTGACGCTGCTCAAATGTTAGGATGTATCACTCTATTATTGGTAATTTTATAATTATCATGCATATACATATATTACATACTCTATATTAGTTATGATTCTAATAACCGAATATTATAAAAAACGTGGATATATGAATACTTTTTGAGGTTTTGTGGATAGAAATTTGAAAATAAATTAGAGACGCTCGAGTACTTTTGAGCAAAGATTGATCTTATGCCTGCATCAAATGTATGCTCAAATTATTATATTGTTGTTATATTATGTTAGCGATATCTGTATTTAGTTTAATTTTTTGTGAAAGGTCATTTGGGATCCGTGCAAAGTAGCTGATTCATATAGAGGTTGTCATATGGCATTCTATCATGGTTATTTATATTGTTTGGAGAAAGTCGAACCGTATATGCTAGATAGAGTGACACGGCAATTTGGATATACACGAGTGATCCCTGAGGAGCCTATCAAGCCCACTAGGAACACATACAAAGGTCCTTCCCTCAAGAAGTATAAATTTTACTACGCACACATGCTTAGCCAATAGTTCTTGAGGCATGAACATATATTGGGTCCGGATGTTTTTGGACCACCGTCTCAATACCCATAGGATGTGGCTCATGACTATATGGATTGGTATGTTCCTAGAACTCATAGGTATGTATTGTCAACGAGGGAAGAATATTTGGCAGAGCATCCGAATGATGATCATCAAATTCCAACCGAAAAACGTCTGAACAAAGCATGTAAAACTATCTGTCGACTGTATTGGAAGGGAGAGTCAGCTTCAAATTATCAGTAGTTAGTTACATTTATTGAAACTCTTATGTGTGATTTAGGAGTTACTCTACCTGGGCATAGGCATTTGCAATGACCTTGATGTATTATCGTATTGTTATGTACTTTGATTAAAATATGTTTGTTACAACTAATGTTGGGTGTCATTTTTATTTTATCATACGTCTTTAAAATAGTATTATTTAATCCAAATTGAACTTCGAGATACTCAATTTGAATAACATACAAATATATTTGATTTCCATAGGTCAGATACTTAAGCTATCATAGAAAGGTAACAAGAAAATAAACACAAAGCTCAAAAAAATTCATCACGTAGATGTTTCAAAGGATGTAAACACAAATAAACTATAAAAAATTACAACAATTCTAAATTAAAGTTGAGTTCGAAGATAGAGGATGTGGCTCTTGTGTGCCATCATGTACAAATGCGCGCCATTGTTGGAATTTTAAAGAATATAGGGTATTCCATGTTGAAATGCTACTATCACGGTATCTATTCTAATTTGCATGTACTGGTGGGTGTAAAAATTTTTATAAAAGATATACCTGTCAAACATGAAAATATTATGTTAGCCATTTATATAATATTGAAATGGAATAAAAAAAACTTCATAAAACTTAGTGCTCACCAATATATAGTGACTCATATCTTGCAAGAAACATATAGTGACTTATTTTCAAGAACTTGAATTCTGTGTTGCGCCACTAAAGGTAGGAATGAACTGCACGCATTCAATAAGTAATATGTGAACAACACATAGTAATGGGTTGCAATGATATGACCAATATCAGGCATTTCCATCTAGTGTGTCATCAGAGCTAGCCCTTCCTAGTGGGCAATAGTATTAAGAACTTGATCCATGCTATCATATACGCACACATTCTCGTACAACTGTCGTCTCGCCAATATCTTGTGATATAAGTTGGTATGAATCTGAACCCATCATTCTTCATCTCCTATTATAATAGAAGTCAATGCTCTGAAACCATAGTTCCCATCTCCTAACACATTACACCACCTACTAATATAAGGAACTATATGGCTATTCGTCTGAGTCACATACAGAAATTGTAATTGGCATGATGATATAAATGTCGATTGTCGTCCTCAACCCCGACCACGACCCCGACGTTGTGTTGATCTCAAACGACTACAAAATTGTTGTTCTATATACTCCCCAACTAGATTGATCCCTTATGGTGGAGTTCTTTTGGTGACCCCTATGATGTCGTACCGGTGGCTCGTGGAGAGGTGTTCTCTAGGAAACTGCAATATTAAATATCTCTTTGGTCAACTGAGGGCTCCAAACAGCTTCTATGAAAATATGGAGTAAATGAGATGCAACCTCTAATAGTTCTTGGGGTGTTGCTGGATTAATCGGCCCATCTATACCAAGTTTCTTCCAAAACAGATGAATAACCAACAAGGGGATTAGCATGTAGTTATGAATGTATGTATTAATATCATGCGTACATGGTATCCCGTACGCACACCACATGTAACATCCACATAAATCATCATCGGCACCTACATAATTAAGTCTCTGACACTCTTTGTTGACCAACTCCATTTCATATAAAGCAACATGACCTCAAAAATTGATATAAAGGACACTTGTAGCAAAATGAGGAGTATTGAACTGAGACCTCTCTAGCGATGCTTTTATCTCATTATGTTATAATTCCATGAACGTGTACATATTTTTGTGCATTATATTGAAGCTACCTCTTGACATCTCTAGAAATCTCTTCAAAGATCCATGAGCACCTTCAACCCTGTTGATAAAAAAATCATCGGTATATGAATTTATCACCATAACAGAAGTAAAAGCAGCTATACTAGGAGATAAAATATATATCATACCTAGTCATTATAATCTGATGGATATGAAACATATCTCCAAAGAATGCGGCAATGATTTTATGTTTATATGGTTGTAGCCAATTCCTCTTTAGATGTGAAATTAGTCTTGGCATATTTCTGTAATCTTCCTCCAATGACAATAGTCGTTCCTTATATGTTTGTTCATTCGTGGCATCTATCACATTTTTCCATTGTGACATAATACCACGTCCGAATGATGAACGACCAGATACTTTCTTACACCTTTCCTCCCCATTCTTATTAACCTAAAGCCCGCATAATAAATGTTTTGAAGTAGGAAAAATATGTTCCACAACTGAAATAAGAGAAAGTTTTTGATCGGTAATAATGGCGGTTGGAAGTATACATGGATCCATTAAGGTCTTCAATCTCTCAAGTATCCAAAAATAATTTTCCTCTTCAGATGACATGTATGCACATGCAACGTTGAAATTTAATTATGTTCATGTTAGTCGAACAATTTCAAGTAAGGAAATTCCATATCTATTCGTCTTATACATGAAATTCATTTGTAAAACAAAAGGAAATACATGTAAAATACTAACAGATACGGGATGTGCAAATAGATGTTCACTTATTACATTTGATTCCAAATCACTTCGATGTCACTGAAAATAATGATTTTTAATCAACATACTCATAATATATTGTAACATTGTTTGACCGTCCGTTTCTTCGAACCTAAGATTTTGTCAAGCATTATCAATATGCCTTCTCATACTTACATTTCCTTCAAATTCTTTTTTAAGAAACGGTATGATTTATCGTGGATTTACGTTAGTTGTGATAAGTCCATCAATAAATTGAAATTCATTTTCTATTAACTTACCAAGGACAACATGTCCTTGGTCATAATTTGCCAATTCGTGATTATGTGTCCCATTGCTAATTACCACTTACCATATACAATTATTATTTTCAACACCAATAATAAAAAATGATAATCATTTTTTTAGAACATGTATTACATGCACCTTCGGTATCTGTAGGTCTAGTATCAACGTACGTTCTACTTTTTTTACATCTTATCAAGACTCTACCTACCCCTATACCATTTCCTTTTCTAGAACCTTTGATAATCAAAATTATCTTATGAGTTCTACCCTTTTTTTAACCCATATCACAAGTTCTTCTTGATCAGAAAATATTTGTTCGGGTATAAAAAATCTCTAATAATTTTGAGTTATAAAATATGTATTCTTCATATTCTGAAGAAAAGAGTTTACTATAATAATATAATAAAAAGAAGTATTAATTTCATCTAATTCGTCGCCACAATTTACAATACTAAACAAATAAATTTTACCACTTCTTTTAAGTTGTGATTAATATTGAGAAAATCCATTTGTATATCTTCTGTGTATCCATAGCTTGTCGGTATTGTAAATCTATCATCATTGTACGATGGGGTTGTGACCCCATCTTCGTAGTTCATCAGACTTCTGAACCCATCATACCTTGTCAAAGTTCCAAACTCTTTGTAATTTAAATAATTTCCAAATTCATGATTCATTCTGAGTGTTTAAAAAAAATTGTAAAATTTTATCTGAAGATTCAATTTCTACTCTAAAGAATAAAAACGATAAGTTGAAGAATAGAAACGATAAGTCGTTCATTTATATATAAGGATTCAAATAGAAACTACAATAATTATACACATACATGATTCGAAGAGAAACTACAATAATTATACACATACCTACGCCACACCCTATATTTCTGACAAAAAAAAATTTACGCCCTAGTTTGATCATAACCACATATTCTATACAATAATTTTATTCTGAAATGATTCGCAGTAAAGTAATAAGATTGAAAAAAAATTAACGTTATCTATAAAGAAAGAAGATATAACAAACAATTCTTATCTACATATAATTTATATATTATATATAAATTTATAATATATATTCGATAGAAATAGAATATAGATTATTATATATTTTTATTTACAAATAATTTAAATTAGGTAAAAAATTTTTGAATATTTAGAATGGGAACTGCACGAGGTGTCAGTGCTTGGTGTAGGGGAACGGCACAAAGTGCCCTTCCTTGGGGCATGTCTACGGCATAGCCTATCGTTGCTTAGCAGGGTAAATTTGGCTACTGTAAATGGGGTAGGCTTCGGCATAATTTACCGTTGGTGGAGGGAGGGCTTTGACACTTTTTGCCCGTGGCAGGGAGAGACCTGCAGCAAAATTTGCCGATGGTATATGGGGAGTTGCCGCAAAATGTGTTGTTATTTAATAGGACAAATCCAGTATATGCTTTTCACGCCGTAAATTTAATTTTTCCAAATAACAAAACCCATATTATTTTAGCATAAAGTAGATGTCACTAAAAGGAGAGTTGTAAGGGTAGGGTTAAGGTTGGAAATACACCTGGAGGTTGAGTTGGATTTTTAGACCTTAGTGTTATACTTCATTAGATTCTTACATATAGTTGATGAGTTCATATTTTGACACATTTTATACCCTTATAGTCTTAGTTTTTAGTATTTTATTTAACTAATATAGGTGAATAATTATTGTTTTATGCTTAAGTGGTAAAAATTGCATAAATATTATTATTTGACCTAAAATGATAATAATTAAGTAAATTTAAAACAAAATATTATTTATTAATATTTATTTAATTTTATTTTGCAGGTATTGTTTTTAAACAAAAAAATAAAAAGAATTGGACCTTTGGACCAACGGCCAAAGGCCGAAGGCCCAAAGGCCCGGAACAAGAAACAAAGAAAAGAACGACGCAGCGAAAGGAACCAAACGAGCCATCGAGTCGCATGGCCAGCAAAGAAAAAAAAAGAAAAGAAGAAAAATCAGGCTAGAGCTTGAGAAGGACACTCAGCCGTCAGGGCTGACGTGGCATGGGCGAAGAGGGACGGCCGAAAGAAAATAAAAAGGAGGGCCGCACGTTATAAATAGAGGACGACATTAATTGAGAAAAGCTGTGTGCGGCAGAGCCGCAAAGGACAAGGGTAGTACAAGCCAGAAGAGCGGCAGAGCCACACGTCAGGTGAAGAAGGGCACAGGGCCTAACGCACAAAAAGAAGGCAGCGGACGCACGGAAGGACGACGAAGGGCGACGCGCTGCAGCATGGACTTCGTAGCAATGCATCAGGTCGTCAGCCGAGAACAAAGAAAAAAAAAAGAAAAAGAAAAAGAAATAGTTGCACATAATTCAGCGCCGAGAAGGAAGAAATTTAGAGGAAGATTAATACTGGTAGAATTTATTTTAGATAAAATTAATTTTTATCTGAATAAATTCTTAATCTTTTATTTAAAATTAATTATGGTTATTTCTTTCTCTTATTTTCAATTTATATTTTAGATATATATTTCTATGTAATTAATTCTATAATTATGGCTGGCTGATTATTTATTGTTAGGGAATAAATTGAAACCCTAGATTAGGGTTTGAATTATAATTTTATTTTCTTTATTTCGTGAGATTTTTTCTTGACTCTATTTTAATTGCTATCGTTTATATGTATAATTTTATCAAGTATAATTTATTTGGTGCATGCCTTGTTCTGGTTTCCTCATAAGTGACAGTATGTAGGATTATTTTCCTGCTAGGTGGCCATCTAAATATACTAGAATTTATATGTATAAATTGCAGCTAGGTTAGATAACAATTCACCTAATAGTTTTGTGATTCTAACCGAAGTAGTAAAACGTTTCGATACGTGTGGGTCAAGGAAAGAAAATAATATTTTTATTATTAATTTAATTTAATTTATTTATTCCTTTTATTATTTTATTATTTTTATTTTTATAAACCCCGATCAGTATTTTTTTTTGTTATTTAGGATTTTTATTTTTTATTTTTAGTTTAAGCTAGTTAGATAGAGGTGAGCCCTCTCAATCCCCTGCCTAGAACGATACCCTTATTTACCAGTGCTACAATTAACAACAAGAGGGTTTAAATTGCATGCCGGCTACGGCCACATCAATAGTTTGTTAGAGTTGTTAGAGCCTTTTGATTGTTTTTTTTCTATTGAATTAATTGGCTGGTCTATATATTGCCTACTGTAATTAATGGAGAAGGGTATTAAGATTAGTCGGCTGTTATCTTTGTCTCCCTTCCTCGCTCTGTTTTTCTCTTCCGTTCCCCTTATTTTTCTATTTTTTATCAAAAACTCGTGAATTCTAGGGATGTTACCACTACACTTAGTACCGGATAGGTTCTCTCCGACCGTTCCAGTACCAAGTGTTAAGGCTAAAAAGATTATTTTCACATTTAAATTGAGAGTTCATAAAATGCATTAAAAAGATTAACGTAGAAATCAAGGTACGCATATAAGTTACAATAAATAACAAAATAGAAATCAGAGTGCGAAATCAAAATTCCTCATAGGAAATAATTTTACAATCGATAAAGGGTTTATTTGAAATACTCAATACAAGATAATAAATCGAAAAAGGGTAATACGATACACAAGTAATACCAAGGGAATAAGTTGCATAAAGATTAAGTACGGCCCCAACACTCCTGGATTCTGAGCCAACCACAAGCTCAACTCTCAACCCCACCGGATGTCTTGCCCACCTACACAAAGTCAGAAAGGGCCTTCTGCTCGTGGGAATGAGTAGCACCCATGAAAAGGGTGATCAGTATGCTACGTACTGAGTAAGATAACCGAGCACTAAGGCCGACACATAAACACGTCAAATTATGCAAGATAATAATCAACATACAATTTCAAACCACACATATGATACATAAAAGCCTATAGAGAAATCCATAGCCTATCATCAACGAGCCCACACATAAGGCCCAAAAAGGTCCAGATTAATTATTTAATCTTTCTTTTATCGGAAGTCGATACACACCGTGCCATTTGTCAAATCGATGCGAGTACAAGAACACCCCACTATTATAACCGGTGGGTTGGTCACACATAGAGCATCATGCCCTAACCACTATTATTACAGGTGGATCGGTCACATATAGGGTAAAACCCTAACCATTATTCCTGACCGGTGGATTGGTCTGGTTCCTGCTCACATGGTGTTCCACTGTAAGTAATTAATGTCTTTTAAGAGTCTTAGAAATTCTGGTTTGTCTTTATTGAGCTCGAGTCACCCCACTATTATTGCTGGTGGGCCGGTCACATATGGGACTTCATGTCCTAACCACTATTATAATCGGTGGATCGGTTGCACATAGGGTAAAACCCTAACCACTATTCCTGACCGGTGGATCGGTCTGGACCCGGCTCAGTAATCTTCCACTTTAAAAGATTAGTATCTTAAATATTTTACTCACAAACATTTGCCCAGACACGCATGACTAACTCCATGCAACCCTAGCACCCATACAAACCCTAACTCCATGTAAACCATACTTCCATGCAAAACCTAACCCCCATGCAAACCCTAACTCCATGTAAATCACACTTCCATGCAAACCCTAACCCCCATGCAAACCCTAACTCCATGCAAACCCTAATATCATGCCACATTAATACCACCATGCAAAACCCTAACACCATGCCATTTCATGCAAAACCCTAACACCACATTGTTACACTCCCCATCATTATTTTACAACCCTAACATGCATGTCTTAAGGCCACAACATACAATAATAGTAACACAATTATACACATAATTCTCATGCCACACTTTATTCACACCAACATACTTCAACTCCATAATCATGCTGTATTAATAACAATTAGACAATATTCACATGAAATACACTATAATTCATATTACATGGAATGCATAGCATAAAATCACATATTACACATATGGCCTTAGTACCCCTTACCTAAAACGACACCGGTCTTGGAGCACACTCCTACGCCCCCTTAGGGATTTGACTGGGCTCACCTATTATGAGGGAAAAGCTAGACTCCCTCCTATCAAAAATATTATTAATCGCCAACTTATTATAAGACTAGGTTTTTAAATAAATAATAATATATTAATAAAAGAACATTAATTAATTACTAACTTTGCTAAAGATATAGAAATAATAGAATATAATAAAAGTTGATAATATAAGGTTGAAAACTTTACCCTAATAATAATAATAATGATACTAAAATAATAATAGCAAAGATACTAAAAATAATATCAATGATAATATAAATAAGAATAATAATAATAGTAACAATAATAATAACAAGGACATTATTCAAAACAAAGTGAAATAAGGGCTTTGGCCCCTTTACTAAAATAATAATAATGAATAATAATATTACTAAAATAAATAACCAAATTTAGTAATAATAATAATGATGACATAATAATACTAATAATGATAAAAAGCCATAATAATATTACAAAATAATAGTAACCATAATGGTAATAATAGTAAAGATAATGATCGAAGATAAAAAGAAGTAGGGTTTCCACCCTACATTGAATAATAATAACTTAATAAGTAATAATAATAACATTAATAAGAATAAATACTACTAATAATAAAAACACTAATACCCTAATAATAATAAGGCATGATATTTATAATACTACTAAATTTTAAAATAAGCACAATAGGGTTTCAGCCCTATATAAAATAATAATACTAACACTTGAGAATGATAAGAATGATAGTAATAATAATGATGATGATGATGATGATGATGATGATGATGATGATGATGATGATGATAATAATAATAATAATAATAATAATAATAATAATAATAACATTATTAACAACACTAATGGTAAAATAGTTGTATTAATAATAATGGAATAAGAATAATAGAAATTCGAAATAGGAAATAATAATAGTAATTATACTTATAACATATTAATATTAATAATAGTAATAATAGAAATAATAAGGGTAATAGTCCTAAAATCAAATTAAAAATTACAATAGGGCTTCAGCCCTCAACAGAATAATAATAAAAATAAAAATATTAATATTAATATTAATATTACACATTAAAAATGGAAATAATAATAATAATAATAATAATAATAGGATTTATATTAGAATAATTGAAATAAAATAATTTAAGGCTTGTGAAAATAGGAAAAAGGGTTGATAGGGTCTAGGGTTCAACCTCAGGCGAGCAGGGATAGGTGATGCACGGCGGCGGCGGCGGCGGTGGCCAGAAAAAGAGAAGAAAAGGAGAAAAGTTGAAGGCTGAAAACAAAATAAGAAGAAGGAAGGTGGAAGTAAGGGTGATTATGATTGCCCAGAAGGAGAGGAACAAAATGATGGTGGTGGTGCAGCCAAAGATGGCGGCGCATGGCGGCGGCGGCGGTGGCTGAATAAGGAAGAAGAAGAGGAAGAGAGGGAGAAAGAGGAAAAGGAAGGTAGGGGGAGATAGAGGAGGGTCTATAGCACAATTTGGGAGGTGAAAGGAGCGGCGACAGAGGCGGAAAAGGTGGCTAAGGATGGTTTGAAGGGCGGTAGTGGTAGAAAATGGTTTGGTTACGAAGGGCAATTCGCACGGTCGGGGTGGATTGTTCAGGAAGAATCGAAGGGTATGGGTGGTCTAGTTAGTTAGAGGGAGGTGCAGGGAAAGCGTAGGAGGAAAGAACGAGCGGCAGTGTTGGCCGGAGACAGCGAGAGTGGCGTCTAAAGGTGAGGCGGCGGTAATGTCAGGGAATTATGGGTAAGTGACCAAAACTCGATACAAGGCCAACCTGAGGGTATTTATAGACTGAAGGGGAAGTTAGGGTCGAAGGGAAAGTGGGGGAGTGGTAGGCAGGAGTGGTAACTGGCCGACGAGGATAGCCGACGCACTTTCCCGATCATGGGCTGCAAGTTGCCAGGGGAGAGGGAGATCGTGCAAGGAATAGGGGAGTGGATTGGTTCAAAATGGTTGACGAGTCAGGGGAAGAGAGAGGAAGGAAAACGGTCGTCACTGGCGGCGAAATTTTTGGCTGGGTGGCGGAGTTGCAGGCTGGCGGCATCGGGGAAGAAGAAAGAAGGAGGAGGAAGAAAGGTGGGCTGGACCGGCGGTTCGGGGAAAAAGAAAAGAAAGGAAAGAAAATCGGTCGGGTGCGAGGGGATAAAAACTTAAATGGAACGCAGCGTTTAGAGGGGAAAAAATGATAAAACATGGCGCGACGAGGGAGAAGGAAGGAGGCTAGTTGCGCGGTTGGGCTGGCCCGAAGGAAAAGGAAGGAGAGGAGAGGGGGACTGGGCCGCTGGGTTGGCCCAGTTCGGGGAGGAGAAAAAGAAAAAGAAAAGAAGAAGAAAGAAAAAGGAAGAAAGAAAAGTAAAAAGGGAAGAAGAAAAAATAGGAGGGTTGGGTTAAATTAATTAATTCAAATATTTGGGATAGTTAAAAATAATAATATTTAAATAAAATAATATTTAAATCCCTTTTTAGGCTAAATTAAAATTTTTAAAAGATTTTCCATAAATTCCATTTCAATTAGCAATTCACTCTAATTTTCTTCAATTAAATTATTTATGAAATTAATATTAATTTGAAACTATTTTCTCTTTCATAATTTAAATAGAATAATTTATTTAATTAATTCCCAAATTAAAATCTTTAATTAGTTAAAATACCAAAATTTCCTCTAATTAAAATATTTATAAAATTTCTTATTAATTTTCCCTAATAAATTTCCTTTTATTTTAGTAAAAATAATTTATTTAAATAATTTTTCTAATAAAATCTTATTTAACTATAATTTTTAAAGTTAAAATTTTTGGGGCATTTTAACCGGGAGGATTATGTTAGTAATAAATAAAAATTCTTCATCTTTCCAATCAAAAACAAGATAAATCCGATCATCCCATACCACTACATATATATATATAGGAGAGATTACCGAGAGGATTATTTCAGTAATGAATGAAACTTCTTCATCTTTCCAGGTAAAAATGAGATATATTCGATCATCCAATACCACTATATATATATATATATATATATATATATATATATATATATTTCATCTTCTGTGATTACTATTGTTCAAATTCCTTTAACTTTTGTTCTTTATCTTCAAACTCGAGACCTTCATACCTTCACTTCCATCTTATGTTAGGGCACCATCCAAACTTGTAATACCTTAAATTCTTATAAAATTTTAATTTTGATTTATAAACATTTTAATCTAACCTAATTTATAATATTTATATTTTTTTAATTATCTTATTTTAACATAACCTCAAACCCAAAAAAATTATAGATAAATTTTTATAATTACAAATCTAAAAATTTAACCCTAAAAACCTAAACCCAAATCCTACACCCAAAATTTTTCCCTTTCTCTTTTTTCTTCCTTCTTTTTCTTTCTTTTTCTTTTCTTATTTCTTCTTTATTCTTCTCCTCCTTCTTCCCAGGCTAGCCATCCCTAGCCTAACTCTTCTTCTTCTCTTTTTTTTTCTTTTCTTTCCTCCCTGGGCGAGTCCAAGCCCATTCCCCCTAGCTTTTTTCTTTCTTCTCTCTTTTCTTTTATTCCCTTTCCTTTTCCTTCTTTTTTCTTCTCCTTGCCTATCTTCTTCCTCTCCCACTTCTCTTTCCTTTCCTACAAAAAATAGCCCCTACCCCCATCCATCCTACATGTTCATCTCTTTACCCCTCTCAGCCATGCACCGTCATGCACACCCTACCACACCACCTTACCCTTTCCTCTACACCTGCACCCTACGCCCTACACCTATCCCTGCACCCTCATCCTTGCTCCCCTATAGCCATGCATACCTAAGCTTGCACCTTTCCCCCTTGTCATCTTCCCTTTTCCCTCAATCCTTCCTTGTTTATATAACCCTCTATCACCTCCTCTCTCCCTTTTTTCTCACCATCAAGCTAGCCTACTGAGCCCTTTGTTTTTCCTCCCTCCTCCTTCCCTACCTATTCTCCATTGCTGTCGCCTCCTATTATCCCCTTGCCAACATCCTTTCCACCTCCCCTCCTTGCCTACACTACGCTAGCACCTCTTAACATGCCACCATTATGATCTTTTCCTCACCTACACCTGAAGTTTTGACTGACTGCACCACCACTAATAGCTACCCATCTCTCCCTCCTTGTGTAATACCCCCATTTTTAGTACTTAAAAATTTTATTTTACGAAAGCATTAATTACCAAAGATAATGGGTGTTACCACCACACTTAGCATAAGTCTGATTCCCTCACCTTTCTTATGCCAAGTGCTAAGGTGAAAACCAACCAAACCAAAAATAAATCAATGGAAATACAAGAGATTACATAAATAACGGTTATGGATAAATATTTTTGTCCAACAATGATAATAAAAATAAAACCAATATAACACAAAATAGTACTTGTAGGTACAACATCGGTTTACTCTAACTTCTAGACCCATATGCCCATTCTGAGAATGAAACCTCTTCCCAAGGGCTCTACTTATCTTGGCCACTCTTATAAGCTTCATGCCACTCCATGGCCTTCACATAGTCATCTGCAAATATAGTATCAGTATGAATTCCTCGTACCGAGTAAATCACAATACCTCACAAGAGGTAGCATACCCACGTTGCACATAATCACGCAATGATCTAAAACATACTCAAACACAAGCACATTCCATAATAATATATAAAAAATCATGGGTCAATACATATATATAAATATATGCCATTAAACTCATGCTCAACAATCAACCATACTTAACCAACTCACATCATTTCAAGGTACACAATACCCATATCAAAATCTATGGCTGAAGCTGACTAATCAAATCAATTCCAATTAACATAGTAGGACACTGAGGCAACTACCAAACCATCAATCCAATATACACCAAAAAATGAGGTAGGGTACTGAGGCAACTACCGAACCATCAATCCAATATATACCAAGGCCATCAACAAGTATTCCCTTATTATTTATATTACTCAAGGGGATACAATCAACTTAGGGACACTAAGGTACACCTAGTCATATTGATGCACAAAGGCAACATAATACCCATACTCTAGAACTAAGGAATACAGCGGTACGCCTAGTCATACCGGCATACATAGGCAACATAGTATCCTCCAACCTTAGTCACCTAATCCTTAAATATTGATACCCCCTATAGGACCTGTAGGTCACCTATAGAGTAGATAAGGTCCTTGTAGGGGCACAAAGGCACACTAGCTAAGCAACTCAAATGAGGGATAACACCTCATCTCTAGGGTAGCTAACCCTAGAGCACAACCATTTCGAATATCGAGATCTTCCACTTTAAGTATTAGTATTTTATGAGGTGATCACAAACATTTTATACCATACAATAATTTTCATTTCCATACTTAACCATTTTCTATTTTTTCCAATTATTCGGATAAACCCTAAGGTCATATGCTTATGTCAAAGTTAAATTCAACACTAAGGTCAACCTATAAAAAGTATAAGGACATCCTATATCCAGTTATTCACATTAGGTACATTAGATTGAAAAATGACCAAAATGCCCTTGAAACCCTAATTTCATCATTTTTATCCAAATCTGTACCGAAAATTGTTATTAAAAGAAATTTATCATGAAAAGGTTAAAATATAATTATTCACAACATTTTAGCACGTAGGTAATTTTTACGATTTAGCGTATGAGTGTATTTTCCAATTTTCATGCATTTATTGAGTTACGCCCTCAAAAACCCTAATCATGCATTCTTTACGTGTCACACATTCCATGCAGCATGTATATATATAAGGCATAATATTACATTTAATAAGGTAATTATCATCATGGTACATATAGGGAAAAATATCTAACCCTAGAACATGTGAATAATAATTATCGTATTCTAACCTTAATCGTGTGTATATGTTTTTATGCTTTTTATACCAATCCTAAGTACTGTACAGTGGTAATCATGAAGTAATTAACATGGAATTTAATTCATCACTTGAAAAACATGCAACCCTATTAAAACCCTAGGCATGCATATGTAAACCATACAACACGTTACTCATGCATATACTTCACTTTCGATAATAGTTGTTATCATTTATATAACATGTTATCATTTTATTATGCATTTCATAATATTTGAAGAATATAGAACCCTAGCATGATTATAATTCTAAACAATCCTTTCATGCACTCACATAAATTCTACCACCTTATGAGTGATTAGATTTACCTAAACCCAAGCTTACACAAAAAGCGAAAAAAATCATCTTCTTTGAGATCCTTAAATATTACCTAATAAATTAACACCCAATCATATAAATATATCAGAAAATAATATTATACAATAAAAATATTAAAATACTAAAATAATTTAGGGCCACTGACCAGTTGAATAAGTAAGAGGAAAATATAAAAAAATCTTAGCACCAAAGGAGGAAGGCTTTTGACCAAGAAAGTGGAGGGTGGTAATGGGGGACTTAGCCGATGCTTGGGAGGGGAGAGCAGAAGAAATTGGTGCAGAAAAGGGGGAAGAAAAGGTGCAGCATAAAGTTTCGAAGGAGGGGAAGGAGCTTCAGTAGAAAAAGGTGCAACATAAGGGAGGGAGCTTCAGCCAAAATAGCCGAAGGTAGGTGTGTTGGGCTTCGGTGGAGTTTGTTGTAGGTTGGTGAGGGGTTGTAGCAGCTCTTGCTACAATTAGGGGGTAGGATCAATAGCTCTTGATGCAAAAAAGGTAGGGATTGCAGAAAGGGAAGGTGCAGCAAGGAGAAGGAGTTTGGTTGAAGTTGCCGGTTGTATTTTATGTGCAGCTTGGGGGGTGTTATAGGAAATATTTGCTACAGCTTGGAGGTAGTTTTGGCCAATTTTGCTGAAAATTGGGGATGGGGAACATAATCTCTTTCTATAGCAAAGGTAGGGGCTGCAGCAAGGGAATGTGCAGCAAAGAGAGAAGGTTTGGTGGGAGTTTCCGACGGGGTAAAAATGGTCAAAAACAAGAACGACGATCAGGTTTTTTTCTTGTGCAAGGGAGATCGGGAGAAGAAGGGAGTGTGTGGGATGGTTAAAAAACAACATAAAATAGATGAAATAGAGAGTTTAAGAAGAGAAAGGCATGTAGGGAAAGGAGGAGCACAATAAGTAGAGCAAAACAAGGGGAGGGAATCGTGCATGGCAGGAGAGTGTGTAGGTGTGGTGTGAAGATTTTCATTGGGAAGGAGAGGAGAAAGATAAGGTTAATCTAGCATAGGTTAGGGCCTTAGGCTAGGGTAATTATCTAGGTAAATATTTAGGGTAAAATATTCGGGTAAAAATTATCTAGTTATTGGAATAAATTTATTAGACAAAATAAATACAGGTTACGATCCCAACCTAAGTTTAAATTTTAATACACACCCTCTAGCATATCTTATCCTAATTAAAATTTAAAACTAATAAGTCATAATAATATTACATATATTAAAAATATATTTAATATAAAATATCCTTAAATAATGATTACAACTAATACACATAACTACTAGTTATAGTTTGTGTTTCTAAAAAATAGGGTATTACACCTTGCCACCACCATACCAAAGCCACCCACGCAGGCACCCCAACCAACGTTACCACTACACCAAGCCCTCCCTTTTCCTCCTCCTTCTTTCCCCCTCTCGGCCACTTTTCTCCCTACACCACCGTCGCCCTCTAGCCCCAGCTCCACCACCATTAACCACCACCAACTCCTATTAGCCCTTATACCATCACCACCTTAACCCTAGTTGCCAACCCTTACCCACCCTTTAAGCACCGCCTCCATCGGCGTTGTGGTCACCGTCGTTGTGTCATGTGTGCCACCCTGCATTATCATTCTCACTTAGGTTACCTCCATTTCGTTTCCCCTCTTTTAGTCTTAATTTAGGTCAATGTAATACCCCAAATTTTTAAAACCAAAGTTTAAATATTTAACCATTAATTGAGATAATTTAAGATTATATTTTATTTATTTATTTATTTATTTATTTTGGGACTATTGAGTTATAAAGTATATGGAATTATTTAATAAATTAAATATGATTATTTTTATCATTTTACCTTAATATTTTATTTAAATAAATCCCAAACCCATGATTTTTATCAAAAGTATTATCTTAAATAAAAACATAAATTTGAGATAAATTAATTTAATACTTTTAAAAAACTAATTTTATCCTAATCCTTAATACTGATTCTAAAAATGTATCTTTTTTTCTTTCTCTCCTTTCCTTTTCCCTTTCCTTTTTCTTCTTTGTCTCCTTTCTTTTTTTTCCTTCCTCATTTTCCTCCCTCCTTTTCCTCCCTTAGGTCGGCTCAACCCCTCCCTCCTCCTTTCTCCTTTCTCTCACCAGGCTAGCCGACGCCCAGCCCATTTCCTTCGTATTTCCTCCTTCTTTCTCCTTTCTCTCTCCCCTTTCCCACTTTGGGCCAACCCACCTTCTTTCTCCTGTGCAGGCTCCCCCTCTCTCCTTCTCATTTTTTACCCAGCCTTCTTCCCCCTTTCTTTTTCCCTTGCCATCCCACTGAACCAAACACCTCCTTACCCCTTTGCCTATGCCTGCACCACCACTAACCACACCTACACCACCTTCTCCCCTATTTTCCTTCTTTCCATTTCTGGCGCAAGCACCTTGGTCCCCTCCTTCCACCACAGATCTGCCCCCTTATTTTGCCCCTGTCACCCTGCCATGTCTGGTTGGTGACAACAAACGTCCCCCATCTAACACCACCTACCCCGCTCCTGCTTTCCTTTCCTATCTTCTTTTCTTTTCTTCTTCTTCTTCTTCTTCTTCTCTTTGCCTCACTTTCCCTTCAAGCCTTCCTCTCCCAGTCAAACCTCTCTTCCTTTCTTCCCTTCTTTTCCCTTATTTTTCCTTTGACAATCCCACAACACCCCTCTACCTCCTCCGCTGCCCAATAAACCACCACTCCATCCTCCTCCTACACCCTACACCCCCTATATTGCCTTGAGCTACCGACCCCAACCACCCTACGACCTAACCTCCCTTTTTCCTCCTTTCCCATTCGACCTCTTTACATTGCCACCTTATCCCCCTATCCTCCCCCTTTTGTCGCGGCTTCGCCCTCCCCTCAGCTGCCAAACACTACCCCAACATCCTCCCCTCCACCTATCCCAAGCCACCTACCCTTGTCCCCTTCCCTTCTCTTCTTCTTTCCCCTTCCTTCCTCTTCTCCCTCCTTTTGTTACACCCTCTTCCTACAGTTACCATCCCCATCTCTACTGCCCTTGAGTCACCACACTCTAACCTACAACCACCCCTACACCCTGCCTCACACCCGTAACCACCACACACACCCCTACACCAAATGCCCCCTTCTATTCCTTTTCTTAAAATTTATTCCTCTCTCTCCCTACTTGGCACCTCCCTTCATGCAGCCTATGCTGCCACCACCACCACTTTCATAACACCCCCAACACCTAGCCACCTCCTCCCTTACCCCTGTACCCAACAACCACCATCCATACCTCCCCACCACCTCCCTTAAACCCTTTACCCGAGCCTCCCCTCCCTCCTTATTCCTTCCCTTCGTCCAAAATGCATGGCTCACACTACATGGAAGCTTGAGTTATGCCATGTATTTATGGTACATATTTAACCCATATTAAGGTACAAGACTATTTATTAATGTTACACTTAATAAATATTTTTAATAAAAATTATTCTTTTATTTATCTAGTATTAATATGTTACGTGTGACATTATTTCTACTAAATGGAGCTTAAGCATTTTAAACTGGGGATATCGGTTAAGGTTGGTTTGGTTGAGAATAAGGTAATCATTATACTCGTTAAAATGTGTGGATTATCGTATACTAGCACATTAGAATATTTAGTACGCGATTTATGTAAAATGTGGTGTTACTTACCAATTCCATAATTATTATGTTGCCTTACATATGATGTGATTTGGATGAAAGGGGTGACTAATAAAATGGGTTTGGTGTTAATGATTAGTGTTAGTTTCATATCCATACCAGGCTAAGAGATTATGGATACTTATAATGAAATAGAAATAATAAGAGCCCTAGGGGCAACTTGGTCTTTTGGACACCTCTAGGTGTTTAAGCTCAAGTGGGGTGGCTAATGTGTGAGGAATGTCGTTAAGAATGGAGATAGGAGTCTAGTGGGTTATAAATGTATACGATAGTGGAAATATTGGTATTTTAGGGTCTAGGGGTATTTTGATAAATTTTATGGTATGTAGGCGATAATTACAATAAATGTGAAGGTTAAGGAATAAGTGGTACTAGGAATAATAATAAGAAGGGTTTTTGGTGTTGGTAATACATAGTTGGGTATGAATATTAGTATTTTATGGCCTAAGTACATTTTAGTAATTTGGCGTATGCAATGGAATTCAACTTAATAAGCATAAATGATAAAAGGTATAGGGGTGTTATGTATGGAAATAGGGTTGTTGAGGTGTTAACAGTTCATGGTTCGGTATAAATAGTGAAATATATGAAATAGGGGTATTTTGGTAATTTAAGAGGTGTAAGGGTGAAGGTACTAATAAATGTGCATGCTAAGTGTTAAAGGGTGATTATGTGTGGAGATAAGGTTTGGTAGTACTAGTACTTCACGTTTGGGTATAAATGGTGAAATATATAGAATAGGGGTATTTTGGTAATTTTGAAGGGTGAATGCACTAACAAATATACATGCTAAGTCTTAAACCATGATTATGTGCGGAGATACGGTTTGGTGGGACTAGTATTTCATGTTTGGGTATAAACGGTGGTAATATATGGAATAGGAGTACTTTGGTAATTTTGGAGGAGCAAGGGTTATTATGCTAGTAAATGTACATGCTAAGTGTTAAAGGGTGGATATGTGTGGAAGTATGGTTAAGGCTTAGTTTTGCTATGATTTGTGTGCTCATGGGTGTAATGATATGTGTTGTGTATTATATGTGAATGTGGACTAAAAATGTGTGTGGTGCAGCTTACTTTGTGTGGAGCTAAGGTAAGTTGTGCATGAATTATGATATGTGTGATATGGGTGTTATGACTTGGTATTTATGACATGCTCTTATGTATATTTGTTATGGTATGACATGTATACTAGGAGGCCTTAGGTGGTATTGTGAGGTTGTGGGGATTTAAAAGAGATAAAGAGGGTGGAGTGAGTAAGAAGTGGGGGAAAAAGCCTAAGTACCTTACGACCTATGTGTCGTAAAATAAAGGAAGAGTAATAATAAAATAAAGGGTTGAAGTAAATCTTACATGGGAAGTATAAGGTTTGCATGGGATAGTGAGTCATTGCATAGGGGAAATGTTTACGTGGAGAATGTTGGATAAAGGTTGAAACATGGTGGTGATTGGAGTCTTTGGGGAAAAAGATAGTACATGGTTAGTAAAAGTATGCATGGGATCTTAACTAAGGTTTTTACGGAAAAACCATAAGTATGGAGTGATATGAGAGAGTTTTAGAGATTGGTTAGGATTAGGGTAAGATTAGGAGGGTGTTTATGAAGGTTGTGAGTCAAGTGGAAAGGAAGATGGAGTGTGTGTGTGATGGGGTGGTGTAAAAGAAAAGAGGAGTATTAGGGTTTCAGGGTGACCAACTAGGGTTTCTTAGACCCATGTGGCAATTGGAGAGTAGGATTGTGATGCTTGGAGTGGGTTGAGTGGAGTGATGGTGTTAGAGTCAAAGGGGAGTATGGACTATGTATGGAAAAGAGAGGCTAGGGCTACATAGGCTAGTTTAGGGTTTTCAAGGGAAAACCCTAATAAGCGATGGTGAGCTTAGGCAAAGAAATGGGAAAGTGGGCCTTGACCCACATGCATGGGGGCTTTTGGATTCATGGTGAGTAGGGTGGAAGGTGAACAAGAGGTCTTAGAGTCTTAGGAAGTGTAGAGGTCCCAAGCTATGGGACTAGGTCATTTAGGAAATCTGGGGTAATGAGTTGAGAGTCCATTGGGGACATACATGTCTAGTTGAGGTTTACTTGTGGAATAAGACACGAATAAAATACTAATTACTTAAAGTAAAAGATTATTGAGCCGGGCCTAGGTTAGAATGATTTTTGATCCACCGACTATAATAGTGGCCAGGAGCCTTCTTGTCCTAGAATATATTCCGGTCCACCGACTATAATAGTAGTCAGGCGTGTTCTACTCTGGAGTAGTATTTTCTATCCATTAACTATAATAGTGGGAGTTCTGAGCTCGATAAACCAAGCCTTATATGGTAATAAATCATGGAAAATATACTAATTACTTACAGTGGAACACCATGTGGGTCGGGGCCAGGTTAGGATAATTTTTGGTCCACCGGCTATAATACTGGCCAAGTGCCTTCTGCCTTAGAGTAGCTTTTTTAGTCCACCAACTATAATAGTGGGGTTCTCGTACTAATTCGATAGTTATGTGAAGAAAAACTAATGGCTAATTAAGACACTTATGGCTTGAATACAATAATGATGAATGAACTAATATGTCTTATGGATGTGTGTAGATATTCCAGTGATTATGGTATTTTAGATGATATATGTGCACTCCCATGATTACATGTTCAATATATTACATTTGACGTGTTGTGTGTGAGCCTTATATATTAGTCTTGTATAAAGGGTTACTCGGTACCATAGTACAGAAGGAATTCCTTTCTTGGGCCCCTACCTATTCAACGAGCAATGTCTTTTGCAAGTTAGACTAATGCTACCTTTGGGATTTATATTCATGATTGAGAGCGTAGGGTTATTCGAGTCCGCTAACCCGAGTTTCAAACTGGGAAGTATTTATGTAACCTTCATAAAACATTTTATATTTTTTCCTACTAATAATTTCTTTATAACCATGATTAATGGGTTTTCTCTTAGAAGGAGAGTTAACCTTTCTAACTATTCTGTTACTCTGATTTGTAAAATGTTTATTGGAATTTAATTAAAGTATGCTTTCTAGCCTTAGCACTTGGTAGTAGATCTGTGGAAGGAGACCGGTTTGGTACTAAATGTGGTAGTAACACCCAAAATTTTATTATACTTGCTTTCGCATAAAATTTTTCAGGGATGAATTTTAGGGGTGTTACACTCAAAGTCTTAAAAAAGAGGGAAAAAAATCTAAATTGTTTATATCCTTATTTTTAGGTAATATTCTGATGATAGTAGATAAGGAAGGTAGCGTAGGTCTTACATGCTTAGAGAATGCAACTTTGGTAAGAATACCA
Organism: Tamarix chinensis; assembly: GCA_030549775.1. Classification (NCBI taxonomy): domain Eukaryota; kingdom Viridiplantae; phylum Streptophyta; class Magnoliopsida; order Caryophyllales; family Tamaricaceae; genus Tamarix; species Tamarix chinensis. The sequence goes on from CM060177.1 coordinate 77,662,657, forward strand.
TCATATATAGGGTTTTGTTGTGTTATAATATATGTCCTTTATGGTGTTCATGTGTGATGGCATGGTACGAAATGTTACATAACTCTAGTGTTGTGTATAATATGCTATTTTGCATGATGACAGAAGAAGGTAAGAAAGTTGTATATATATACATGATTGTGTAGAACACGAAGTATTTATAATTATGGCAAAAGTTTTTATGATATTATATGTGTGTAAAGTTGAAGAGTCCTTCATGTTGGGAGTCATGTGATTTGGGGAATGTAGAAATAAGTATTCCAGTGATCTAGGAGCATTTTGGTTAATACGATTCAAAAGTGGCATATTGCATAATTTAGGGTGTTACCTGGCTCAAATAGGGTAAGGGTACTATATGAGATAATTGGAGTGAAAATAAAGGGTTTGGTATATAAAGGAAAGGAAAGGTCACAAGGGTGATTAGTAATACCTATGGGTGGAGTCATGGTTACATGTGAGAAAATTGAGGGATTGGCACTAAAAATTGAATACAAGGTTAATGATGACATCTTGGGTAGGCATACAATTTTGGAGATCCATTTGAACTCCGGGGATATAGTTATAACCAAAATGTGAAAATAGGGTTTTGGGGAGGGTGAGTAGTAACCCTAAGGGTAGGTTATTATCACATGTGCAAGATACGGGAGTTGGACTGCAACATAGGAATATGATGTCAACAATAACTTTTTGGGAATTTATACTAGATTTGGTAGCCATACAAAGTCTAGGGAAATTATGACCAATTGGGGAAATTAAGGTTTTGAAGGAGGCCTGAATAATAACCCTAGGGATAGATTATTATCGCATGTATAAGATGTGGGAATTAGGATAATATTTTTGATTTAAGGGTTAATAATAACATTCTATGCATGAGCATGGAATTTGGAAACTAAACGAGAACTAGAGAACAGACTATGCTAGGCATGAGAAATTAGGATTTTTGGAGGAGGTTGAATAGTAACCCTAGTGGTAAGTTATTATCACAAGTGTAACACATGTGTAATAAACCATAACTCTTGAATATGTGGTTCATAATAACATGTTAAGATTTTTTAGAAAAATTGGGGACTAAAAGGGAACTAGAGGAGAAAATATGCTAGGGTTGTGAGATTAGTAAGGGGAAACAGGTTGTTTTGGGGTATGTGTTGGGATAGTGCCTTGCATGAGTATATGTAAATAACTATGTGATGAACTTGAAATAAATAAAAAATGAATAATACAATAATCCCTTAAAGTGGAATATCACCTGAGTTAGAGCCAATTATACCAGTCCATTCCATTAGTTGAGAATAGTGAGGTCCCAAACTCAAGTTAAATAAGCCAATGAATGATCATAAATCTTGATAAGACACAAATTACTTACAATGGAACACCGTGTGTGTTAAGACCATTTGTACTTTGATTACTGTTCTACTGATTGAGAATAATGGCTAGGAGAGTCCTGTCATGGGGTTATTACTGTACAATTTAGAGGGTAATAAATAAATATATAAGATTATCCCATGTGCATGTTATCTCTTATTGTGGTCTTATGAACTTATGTGAACCTTATTGATTGTATTGTTACCTTACTCAATACATAGGGTACTTATCATCCTTATTATAGGTGTTTCTTATTCTCATGAGTAGTCCCCATCTAAGCCAGTGTAGGCAAATGAGGACCCACTAGATGACTATGCTGCCTACAATGCTCTAATTAGGTTGGAGGGATATCGTCTTATGCTAGGATTGGGAGCCAGAGAGCTATGTCATATAGTTATTGTTGTAAATCATTTTTCCTTCTTTTTCATTTTCGTTTGAAATATTTACTTTATATATTTCAGTTCCATTTTCAAATTGAACTCTAAATTGTTACTTAAGTTATGGAGTATCAACGTTCTGCATTTATCATGTCTCGCATTTGGATTTAATTTTTCCTTGTAATTGGTATGAGGATGGTTCATATCCAAACTTATATCAATTATGAGGGTAACGCCCATTCATGTTTGAATAGCATTTCCTACTTTAATGAAATTTTTTAGTAGTAAATTTTGGGGTGTTACAACACTACTATCACCTTTAACCATAAATTCATTACAACCCCTCCTACTCTCTTGATAAGTGGAGGTATACAACATCACAAGCTTCTAGATGGAAATCACACTTGCAAAGTTTGTGTCACCACCAGACCAACCACCAACCTTTTTTAACACCCTTGTAAACTCCCTCCTCTTCTTAGGGATATGTTTCTCATACATCTTGGTAATTCTTCTATTTACCAATCTTCAAATACATCCATTATACCTTCAATATCTCTTTACACTTTTTTTTTCCTTTGACAAACCCTTTAGTAATAAAAATCTCACTCTCTTCACCTCTCATCTTTTTAATCCTCCCTCTTTTGTCAACATGACTAAACCCTCCTCATTTGACTCAAACATTTTTTATCTAAGCAATATTACTAAAGATGAGTTTGAGCATTTTTGAGTAAAATACTATAATGCTTCTTCCCTTACTTTAACTATACCAACCTTCTCGGATAGAGCTAATAAGCCACCGGGTAGGTGCATGACCCTATATGCAGAGGCAATTTATGCTAGCATTTAATTTCCCTTACATCCATTTATAAGGGAGTTCCTTCAATCTTGTCAACTTAGTACTATCCAATTTGTTCTCAATGTCTGGAGAATGTTAACAATCTTTTTATATGGATGTCATTTGTTAGAGATCATACTAATATTGGACCTGTTCAAACACTTCATTAAAATTTTGAACCACGCGTTAGATCCGGGCTTCTACTCTATTCAAACCATGGGCAATAATATATTTATTAAAGAGACTTGGTCTTCTATTGAGAAGTGGAAGTCACAATACATCTTCATCTTAGGTGATTTTGAGTGGAGTCTATACAAATGGGGTATGATTAACCCATATCTCTGAGAGTGTCCACCCTTCTTTCTAGAGTTAGAAGCTTGGGTTGATAAATTTTGATAACTTTTTGTGATATTGGCATATTATAAATAACTATAAAGTCACAAATGATCCCATCATCCACAAAGAGATAGGGCTCATTTATGCATTGATAAGTAACATGTCTTCCTTTCATCATTTTTACTCATTCATTTTTTAACCCATCAATTAACTTATGGAATCATCCTTCTTAATATTTTTGCATAATGTAATGTTTTGAAATATCTACAACAAACTATCGCCCCCAGTTTGTCTAAGGACATAAAAAAAACCATTCTCCATCCTTCTAGTAGAGCATCTATTGCTGGGGCAACCAAACAAAAAGTATATCTTCCTATGATAGATTATTCACCAGGCTTATCCATAATCACGTTCTATGAATTTTTTACCTTATTATATATGCTCTAGAAAGTGAAAAGGCTACCAATACAAAAAAAAATGAATAAGGTTAGTGATATTAGTAATTTTATAAAGCATCAATTATTGACTCGGTCTTGAATCGGCCAATTATCCTCACAAAATGCGTTTTATGTCCATTAAGATTTCTTACATAAACAAAGTTTCTTCATAATTCATCTACATGATTTAGGAGAATGGCCCACCCAAGGCAATCATAAAAATACCAATGGCACAAGAAGGGCCTAAGCCAAGATAATTCCTAAGGTGTTAGTGCCACAAGAAATAGCCCAACCCAAAACAATTTCTTAAGTGTCGACGGCTAAGAAGATTCCAAATTTTTCATCTGGCTAGCCCATACCTTAGGTTTTCCTCTTACCATTAGCCTTCATACCAATCCTCCAAAGCCTCGGCCAAAACCAATTGAAGGAAAAGGTAAGAGTCTAAGTAAACATATTATTTTTCTTGAATAAGGAGATAGTGATTATGATGAAATGACAAGAAGAGAAGAATCAATATTCCTCTCACTCGTTTAAAGGTGAACACAAGTGTTGGCTGCACCTTAGGAACATCTACTAAACGAACGGGTGCAATTGGTACTATTCTTGCTACCGTTATGTTGCAAGGCCCTGACTTTGAGGTGCATAAATTGGATAATTTCCCCCACAAGAAAGACTTTTTGGAGAGTGGCTATAAAGTCTCCTTTGAAGATGACTTTAACCATGCCTAAAAAATACTCCTTCTTTGACTATCATCTTGATGGTTTCAAATTAATCGAGGCCATAATGTTACACCAAGATAATAGGATTGACGACGACTTGAAGACAACAACTTTGCTAAGATCTAACTTGAACCTTACCATTCATCTATGAATTAAATTGTTGCTTCTTATATGTGATAATATTAATGTAGAAACTTGATGCAGGAGCAATCCCTACAAATAATATAAGCCTCTTAATTAACTTCTCTAAGTTAGAAAGTGAAAAAACAATCCTACTTTGGACAAAGATAATTAACTAGGGGTTTAAGCCATATATGATTCCAACTAATTCACCCTATGTTTCTCATGGCTTAAGAAAATCAATATGGCTCGCAATACATGCAACAAAAAAACACCATTCCTTAAGATATATACACAATATTATTGAAAGTCCTAGCCACAAAATCCAACAAAGACTTTGAAAATCAAGACATTCTATAGTCAACCATGAAGCAACCATTTCAGCACTTTAGGCCACAAGCTCATATGCACACTTGATTGAGTGACTTAAAATGGCAGAACAAACATAATTATATTTGGGATAATATGGAGTCCAAGAACCGGCTAGATATTGGAGCAAATCAACCATTTATAGCTTGTTCACCTTTTCTACTTATAGTTAGTTCTCATTAGTAAATAGATGTAATATATAAATCCCCTTTTAATTCCCCATTAATAGCTAATTACTTGTGGGATAATGTGTTTATTTTGTTACTTAATGGTTTTGAAATCATCTAGGAAGAAGAGATGATTTCTTCTTGAACTTGTTAATTAGATCTTTATGTAATCAAGTATTGGAAGCGTAGTAATCTAGTTATCCATGGGGATTAGGATGGTCATTTTGGGCTTCCAATAGCCTAATCCATCCTTATCCCTCTTTTAATTATAATACACTACATACCATTATAACATGTAGAATAGTTTTTCTCTTTCTCTCATTCAAAACTTAAGTGAAGAGTTTTATCTTAAGTATTCCGAATCTCTTAATCTTTATCCTTAGTGTTGCTACCTAAGGTGGTGATTGTGATTATTTGATCTCAATGTTTACTTAAAGATCAAATATTTATCTTCTCATCTCGCTTATCCTCATTTCTGTTTATTCATTCAAGGTGGAAGGTTCCCAACCCACCTCACTTCTTTTTTTAGTTGAAACAATTGATTAGCTTATGCATCACAACTTTATTAACTTTTCACCCATTATCTCTAATAAATCTTTATAAGGCAGAAACTTTTTGACTATTTCTCTCAAATTGCTAACTATTTCTAATAGATAGAGGATAAATATAAAGAGATTCAAGGTGCTCATTCAACCATGTAGTCCAAGAAGGAATCTTATCAAACTAGAGTGTCTAAATTGGAGATTGAGAAAAGTGATTTGAAGTCCACTTCACTTGATGCATATTTTCTCAAAGCTCAAGTTTCAAGCTTCTAAAAGTACCTAGAAAGGAAAAATCAATAACCTAAAGATGAGATTGAATTACCGATAGCCAAAACTACCCATTTGGAGGACGATATTCACAAAGAGAAGAGCATAACTAATCAATTAAATTTTGAGAAGAAAAAATTTCTTGTTGATGTTAAGAAAGTCTAAAAATACTCTGATGGACTTAGAGCTACCCAAAAAGAGAAAAAACTTCTCCATGATAATGTGGATGAATTTAAGGCTAAGTAATTAGAAGTGGAGAAAAGCTTAGAAGAACAATATATTAAGGTCGAGTGGTCAGACAAAAAGTTGATGAGGAGAATTTGACTAACAACAAAAAGCTTAAAGATATTAAGAAACAGCTATCTGAGGCCAAACATGAGGTTAAAATATAGTAAAAAATTATGGATAAGCATATTGATAAACCACTTATTGACAACAAATTAGAGCATACTTGAAAAGCTATAGACATTTATTTAGCGAGCAAAGAGTTTACTCATTATGAGAAATTTTAATACCCCTTATTTTTATAAGATATATAAAATGAAAAAATATTGTATTTGATGGAAATTGGATAATGTTTGATCTGTATTTGGTACTATAGTTTGGGTTTGATGTAATAAGCAATTTAGAAAAGTTTGAAAAAAAATCAATAAAGTGGGTTTTCCTAGTGAACCGATAGACTAGTCTTTATAAAAGTTGGCTAGTTTGGCCAAACCAATTGAGTTGTCGTTGAGCAGAGTATTTTTGTAAGCATAATTTTGTAGGGAACTTCTTGCATCAAAATGGAACCTCGATAAACCAAATCCAATTTATTCTTGGGTGATCCTTCACCCCTTTGATTATTTATCCAATTTAATATTTGTCTTGAACAAATTCAAGTGCTTGATTTTCATGAAAGAGGGGGAGGATAACCACACTCTTATTTTATTATTCTTCTCTCCTATACACACATCATGAAGTATGCTTTAATTTTTAGACTATCACTCCATGGGTGGGAGATTTTTTTTCCCATGCCAATCTTCCATTTCCTTCTTATGTTTGATGTTTTATGGATGAGCTTGACCTGCTTTTTCTAGAAAACCTCCATTTGTTATCTAAGATGGAAGACAACCTACTCTTGATAAATTAACCTATTTAGCTCAAATTCAAGCGGAAAAAATTATGGTTTTTAATCTGTAGCATATCCTCACTCGTTCCTTAACTGCTTCATTGGCTATAAATAACTTTAATCATATTTTTTTCTTACTTTTCTTTTAACCTCTAAAATATTTGAGTTCTCAAACACTTTTACTAATTCTTCTCCACTTCAAGTTTTCATTCTAAATTTTATTTCACTCTTTTAATCCTTTCTCTATCTCCCTCTTGTATTATTCTTAAGCAATAAAGAGTTATATTTAGGAAGAAGTTGAGTTTGCTTTCAACTGACTCTTCCTATATTTTTCTCTTAGAAGTGGTAAGTTTATTTCTTCTCTAAACTTATTTTCTTGATTTGTATATGTTATTTAACGATTTTTCGAGTTTCAATCTCTCCTTTACTTCAATATTTTGGAAATTGAAATCTTTCAACTTATTTTTCCACTTTAGTTGAAAGTTTTTCTAAGTTATAAGTAAGTCATTTTTACCTTTAAAATGTGGCATGAATAAGCATGTGAGTTTTTTACTCTATAAAAATTTAATATTTATATGACTACATGAGAATTTGATACTTTAGTGATGCATGTTGAAGTAATTAAGATTTCTAAGAAAAAGGGCTTGAATTATGAGGAATAAGGTAAATTTCATGAAAATGAAGGATGATTTAGTTTAAAAGAATGTTAAAACATGATATTATGCTATGACATGTTACAGTTTGGATTTGATAAGATTTTAGAGTGTGAATCACATGCAAAATAGTGTGAATCAACTGGTTAAGCCAAACTAATTGATTGGTCCTTAAAATAGTCAATTGAGCGGCCCAAACTGATCAGCTAGATTTTATATGACGTCTTTTGTTGCTCACCGCTTAAACCTATACATCGATTTATCAAAACCTATAAATTGGTTATAAAATAATCGAATTGTCTGACCATACTAATCAACTAGTTCAAGGGAACTTTGGGGTTTGGATGGGCCAAATCTGAAATGCCCCAAAAATTCTAATTTTATTATTTATCATTAAATAAGATTTATTTTGAAAATTAATTAAATAATTTACTTTTATTAAAATAAGAGGAAATTAATTAGGGTAAATCAAGAAGAGAAATTTAAAAGTGTTTTAAATGGGAGGAATGGTGGTATTTTAAGCTAATTAAGGATTTTATTTTGGAAATTAATTAAATAAATTACCTTATTTAAATTAAGAAGGATAAAATTGTTTTAAATTAATATAAACTTTATAAATAATTTAATTGGAGAAAATTAGAGTGTTTTGTTAATTAAAATGGAATTTAAGAAAATTCTTTCAAAAATCCCTAAATTAACCTAGAAATAGAATTTAATTATTATTTTGATAATTATATATTATTAAACATCCTAAATTACCCAAATCATACTAATTAATCCAACCACTAATTTTCCTTTTTTTTCTTTTTCTTTTCCCTCTTTTTCCCTTTTCTTTCCTTCTTTCTCTTCTTCTTCCTGGGCTTGGGCCGGCCTGCCAGGCCCAGCGCCTTTCTCCCCCTCGCGGCCCGTCCCTCACCCGCGCCCCTCCTTCCCTTTTTTTTTCCCCGACCGGCTCGGCCCGCCCCCTTTTTCTTTCTTTCTTTTCTTTTCTGCTGGACCGCCGATCCAGCCTCTTCTTCTCCTTCCTCCTTGCACCGTTGTCCTTCCACCGCCTGCAACCGAAATTTTTGCCGGGAAAAGAAAGCCTTCAACGCCATGACATTGCTCCCGTCTTTTCGTCCCTCTCCACCTCGTTGTCTTCCCTATGGATTTGACCAATCGGTGCAGTGTTCTCCCACACGAAATCACACACTCTCTCTCCCCGACGAGTCTCGGTCTGCAACAGCAGACATGCGCCGGCCAAGCCTCGCCGGACACGCAACACCCTAACCCCCTACTCCCCCTCGAGCCTTGTCGTTTCCCGTCCCAATTTCCCTATAAATAGCCCTAACCATTACCTTAATCGGGTTCGAAATTTGGAACCCAGAAAACCAAAGCCGCACACCGCCCCACCTTTAGCCGCCCTTTCCTCCGCCTTCGGCCACCGTTGCCGCCTACCCGCGCCACCAACATCCTCCCTGCACCTCCCTCTACACAACCAGACTACTAGCTCCCCCTGCCTTGCCTCGCACGAGTCGCCTTGGCCGCGCGAAGTTGCCTTCCCGAAACAGCCTTTCGACCCCTGGCGCCACCTTCGTGCCGCCGGTGCCGCCCCCACCGCCACCTGCAGCTCCGTCACTACCCCCCCAAATCAACCAGCAGTTCCTGCTCTACCACCCTACACCTCCATTTTCCCCTACTTCCCTCTTCCCTAGCCTCCATCTCCACTTTCCTCCTTTTCTCCCTTCCTCCACCGCCGCCACCACCTCAGCCAGGTTGCCCCAAATTTCTTGGACAGTTTAACCCTAGACCTGGAATAATAGAAGTGGTTAATAAATTTTAGTATTATTATTAACTATTATTGTTAATGTTATTATAATTATCATTAACCTAATTATTATTAATACTATCACTATAATTACTATTAATACTACCATTATTATTATTATTATTATTATCATTAGCAGGCCCTAACTTTTCCCCTAAGAACTTCTAATTAATGGTATTAAGCAATACAAGACCCTATTAAGTTATTATTATTGTTAATATTGCTAGTATTACTATTATTATCCTTATTATTATTGTCACTACTATTATCGTTACTATTATGATTACTATTATTATTATCGTTATTATTATTACTACTCTTACTATTCTTATTGTTATTATAATTATTATTGTCATTTATTACTATTATTATTATTATTATTATTACTATTGGTGTTATTATTATTAATAATATTATTATTATGAGCATTACTATCATTATTACTACTATTGTCATTATTATTATTATTATTCCCATGTTTATTACTCTAACTATGACCGATGTTGTTATTATCCTTGTTATTATTATTATTATGGCAGTATTCTTACTATTATTAGTATGATTAACATTATTATTATTATTACCCTTATCATTATTATTATTATCATGGTTATGAGGTTGTTGCTAGTATTATGATTATTATCATTATTATTATTATTATCAAAGTTACTATTATTATTATTATTATTATTATTATTATTATTATTATTATTATTATTATTATTACCTTGTTATTATTTTTGTTGTCGTTGTTGTATTTAATGCGTTTATTATTTTATCGATTATTACCATCGTTATTATCCTTAACATTATAATTTAATATTACTACCTTAGTATTTTTGTTATGATTAGTATTGCTACAACTATTGTATTATTATTAATATCGTGATTATTATTATTGTTATTTTTATTATTGTTATTATTGTTACTATCATTATCGCTATCATTACTATTACTATTACTATGGTTAATACTAGTGTCATTATGTTATCTTTCTAACTAATATTATCATTGCTATTATTTCTATTATTATTATTTTTAGTATTCTACTATTATTTGTATTATTATTATTATTTTTATTACTATTACTACTTCTACTATTATTATTATTATTATTACCATTATTATTGATATTATCATCATTATTATCATTATAGCCATCATTATTCTTATTATGAGTACTATTATTATTAGTAGTATTCTTATTATTGCTAGTATTATTAGTAATTATTATTAATAATATTGGAACCCTCACCTTAATACTCTGGATTTTGCTAAAACCTACTTTAATTAGTGACAATCCATTTAAGCTATCGTGAGAATAGTAATAACCCTACCCTTTGTTTATAAACCCCTATTATTAATATTAGCCTTAGTATTAGGCCATGATAGGGGTAAGATAGGAAAATTATGGTAATTCCGGTAGAGGGAGATTAACCCTTAGCATTTCCCTCTTATAGGCGAACCGAGTCAAAGCCCCCAGGAGGCATAGGAGCGTGCTCCAAGCCCGGCGCCGATTTAGGTAAGGACGTAACTAAGGCCACCTGTGTGTATTGTATGTTTTACCTGTCTTGTATGCCTCGTGCGACTGTATGCTATAATCTGTATATTATCTGTGTATTTATGTAGCACAGCGTGGAACCGAGGTATGTTCTCATGCTCTTGTCTGTATGTACTAATATGGTAAGGTACAAATATGACGTGATGTGGTGTGACCCCTACGACATGCATGCTAGGTGTTTTGATGCGGAGTTGTGGAGTGAGGGTTTGAAAGAGAAAAATAAGCAACTAAGATAACCAAAGGGAAGTACGTTGGTTAACGTAGGTATGGACGACCTAGGTAGTCTGCAATCTGTGAAATGATGAGAAAAAGGGAGAATTAAATAAATAGAAGAGTGGAAGAAAATAAGGCTGCATGGGAAAACTAGGGTTTGCATGGGAATGATAGAGTTGGCATGGTGGAAATGATAGGGTTTGCATGGGGAGGTTAAGGTCCGCATGGGGGCGAACCTTATGTATGAAAAGTTACTTTGGGATGAGGGGAAAGTAATGGAAGGTCTGTTTGGGAGTCTGGAGGCTCGAGGTGAAAAATAGTACGTAGGGTCATATAAGGGTACCTAGGGTTTGGGGAAGAAACCCTAATTTGAGAAAGTGGAAAAAGAAAAAGAAAATAATAAGAATAAATGAGGAGGAGTGAGGTATGAGGGAGAGTTGAGTCTGAGGGTCATGATTTGGGTTTCCAATGTGAGAAATGTGCTAAGTATGATAATTACAACGGGTGTTTAGTGGCCTAATGTAAGCGTAGGAGATAGCTCGGTAACCTAAACCGAGTAGGGATATAGCTAAGGCTAAATGTGTGGCATGTGTCCTACGTGTCATGGATGTTCTATATGATTTATGCGTTGCGGTCTTAAAAGCCATTATTCTAACTGTTTCATGTGTGGCGCGGCTTGGAATCGAGTTGTGGGCATGTGCCCTCATTAGTATGTGATAGTACGCATATACCTTCAGTTTTGATGTGATGTGTTGAGATCTCTGACCCTGCATGACAAAGGTGAAATGCCATCGAATAAGATACATTAAAACACTAACGACTTATAGAGAAAGATGTTGAGCCGAACCCAGACCGGTCCACCGGCTATAATAGTGGCAGGGTATCTTACCCTCGCGACCGTTCCACCGGCTACAATAGTGGCAGGGCATGTGCCCTCGCGACCATTCCACCGGCTATAATAGTGGGGGATTTCGTGCTCAACAAACCAAACGTAAAAGTGATAAGACATGGAAAGATATTAATATTTACAGTGGAATACCTTGTGAGTCGGGGCCAGACCGGTCCACCGGCAAATAATAGTGGCAGGGTATATTACCCTCGCGACCGTTCCACCGGCTATAATAGTGGCAGGGCATGGCCCTCGCGACCGTTCCACCGGCTATAATAGTGGGGCTCCCGCACTCACATGGATCGATAAAGACTATGATGTGAATCGATTATAATTATCAGAGACATAATGAGAAAGTTATCTGATTCGTGACCAGTATTGTTCATCTGTGTTATTGTTTATTATTTTATGAGCTATGTCTGTTGTGTCATGTATCTCTGTGTATGTGGGCCTTAGTGCGTCTGTTACCTTACTCAGTACGTAGCGTACTGATCACCCATTTCATGGGTGCTGCTCATTCCCACGAGCAGAAGACCTGTCTGAGTTTTGCAGGTAGGGAACGATGTCTGTGGCATTTTCAGGACTGAGAGTTGAGTCTCGATCTAGCTTGGGGGACGAGAGTGACGTGGCTGGAGAACTTCCCCCTATCTTGTTTCTTTGCATTATCGTACTCTGTTATTCCGTTATTTTAAGTCCTCTGACATTTGGAATTTTTAAATTACACTTCGGAATGTAACTTTTGATTTTCGCACTCTGATTCCGTAAAACTAATGCTTTACGAATGATTTTTTTTGTTCTATTTTTTTTAGCCTTAGCACTTAGTATTGGGTCGGTAGGCATGAATCGATCTGGTACTAAGTGTGGCGGTAATACTGTAACACCCCCAAATTTACTACTGAAAAATTTCGTTTAAATCAAAGGTTTAGCGGAAACGAAAGAATTTAAAACTGTAAACTTGGGGGTATTACCGCCACACTTAGTACCAGACCGGTTCATTCTACCGTTCCGGTACTAAGTGCTAAGGCTAAATCCGATCGTCAATAAGCACAAAGTATCATAAAACGCAAAACGACATTATCATAAATCATTAATAAGATATAAGTCCAATAGAAGTTTGAATACGCTTTAGGATTACAACCCCATAATATTTTTTTTTCCTTTTAAAACATGAAACGTAATACAAAATATAGCTAACAAAGCAATTCCCAGAAAGGGTTAGTATCCGGATCACCTACTCACTCAAGTCAAGCCTTCCACCCAAATTAGTAATCGATGAAACCTGCATAGGAGGTCTGCTCCCCACCATTGGTGGATCATCACAGGACCCAGTCAATCAAGGTAGTATCAGTACGGGTCCAGTACTGAGTAAGGACGCAGGTGCGCTAAGGCCAAGCATACAATCATACCACATAGCATTCATAGCACATTCACATAGGCAACATGCGATAACACACAAGATAAGGCCTGAGTATGTTCCGATGATTTATTCTTTATCCTCATTAATAATATGTCCATTTCACGCATATTCTTTAATAGTCCATGTGAGTGCGAGAACCCCACTATTATAGCCGGTGGACCGGAAAGTATACACTCAGGGCAGAACGCTCCTGACCACTATTATTTGCCGGTGGACCGGTCTCCAGGGCAGAACGCTCCTGGCCACTATTATTTGCCAGTGGACCGGTCTGGCCCCGACTCACATGGTGTTTCACTGTAAGTACTTAGTGTATTTTCCTTATTTTCATTAACAGCATGTTCAATCCACACACATTCTTTAATAGTTCATATGATTGCGGGAACCCCACTATTATAGCCGGTGGACCGGAAGGTATATACTCAGGGCAGAACGCTCCTGACCACTATTATTTGCCGGTGGACCGGTCTCCAGGGCAAATTGCTCCTGGCCACTATTATTTGCCGGTGGACCGGTCTGGCCCCGAATCACATGATGTTTCGGTGTAAGTGCTTAGTGTATTTCCCATGGTTTAACTTACTTACTTCGGTTTGTCGAGCACGAAATCCCCCACTATTATAGCCGGTGGACCGGAAGTATACACTCAGGGCAGAACGCTCCTGACCACTATTATTTGCCGGTGGACCGGTCTCCAGGGCACCCCGGCTCCTGGCCACTATTATTTGCCGGTGGACCGGTCTGGGCTCGGCTCAACAATCTTTCACTTTACATGATTAGTGTCTTATCCGTATCTTATTGAATCACGTCGCACCCTTGACATGCATGCGGTTGATACTCTATCTCTTTTCCCTCCAGAGGGACCGTCCCATATTTTGAGACTCGCACCTCTTCTCACACCCGACATCCATCCCCCGTAGACTTAGGTAAAGTAGCATATAGTAAGACACAAACCCCAAGGATATAGGCCATCCCAACACATATGATATCGCCTCTGCATGTTCTCATCCCTCTAGGGTTCCTCCTCAGATACCCTAATCGGACCTATGTGGCCCAACTCTTTCTTACTTACCCAAACGCTACGTTATTCTCTATCTCGCACCTCATTCTTTATTAGGAAATTCCCCAAGTGTATTTCTTTATCTCCCAAGTTCATATGTGACCAACAAAACCCTAGTTGGCCACTCAAACCCTAATCGACCACGCCAACCCTGGTTGGCTGCACCAAACCCTAGCACTTTACTTCTTCAACAAGTAACCTCCCTCCTTTAGAAAACTCATACTCATCCTTTATATAAGTGAATTCTCACTCTCAACCCCCTACTCCTTAGGCCATTAATATCACCGTGTAATCATTAATACCACCATACAACCCTAACATCACCATGCGAATCATAATACCACCATACCAACCATAATACCACTATACAAACCCTAATACCACCGTGCAATCATGATTACCACCATGCAACCATTAATACCACCATACAACATTAATACCACCACAAAATCGTAAATACCATCATATAAACCCTAATACCACCATGCGAACCCTAATACCACCGTTACAACCATAATACCACCATACAACATTAATACCACCATGAAATCACAAACACCATCATACAAACCCTAACACCGCCATGCGAACCCTAATGCCACCATACAACCATTATACCACCATACAACATTAATACCACCATAAAATCACAAATAACATCGTACCACATTAATACCCCATAAAATCACAATTACCCCCATCCAACATTAATACCTCCATAAAGTCACAATACCACCATACGAACCCAAATACCGCCATAAACCATTAATACCATTATGAAATCATTAGTACCAACATGCGAGCATTGATGCCACCATTCAAACCCTAATCCCACCATACAAACTTCAAGACCCCCATGATGGTTCCCAACTCATACTACCATTTATCCTAACATGCATGTCCTAGAGGGCCATAGCATAATACGTCGTAAACATCATACATATAAACGTCATGCTCATGTCATGGAAGTACAAACAACATACCTCAATCTCCAAGCTGCGCTACATATAAAACAAGTTATCCACAAATCATACAATACATGACATAGCATGGCATACACAACATTCAACACATCAATGTCACACATAGCATAAGGCCATTAGCATCGTCCTTACCTAAGGCGACGCCGGGCTTGGAGCACGCTCCTCTAACTCCTTAAGGCTTTGGTCGGGGTTACCTATAAAAGGGGAAAATGCTAAGTATTAGTTTCCCCTATAATTACTATCAAACCTCATTTTAGTTTAAGGTTAGGGTTTTTATTACTAAAAAGGGTTTTATACAAAAACTAGGGTTTTTACTTTAGAATTAGTATACTAAATATTAGTAGTTAAAATATGCTTATTTTTAATACCTATTGTTACACTTATATTATTAGCCCCATTAGCCCTATTCTTATAATAATAATGTTCATGTTAACTATAGAAAAATAATGATAATAATAATAATAATAAAACTAATACTCATGACACTAATGTTTATAGTAAGAGAAACCCTAGCCTTTTTTTTTAAGGCTAAGTCTATTAATGGTGTCATATTCAAAATAATATTATTATAAGGTCACAATATTACAAGTAACTATTCCTAAGGGTGATAATGACAATATTTGTATATTCTTGAATAATAAAAGGGTTTAAATGCTTTTGATTACAACAATAAGGTAGTGATAGTAGTAATAATAATAATAGCTGATAATAGTATCATAGTAGTAGGGTTAGGGTTAATGTTAAATGGTATGGTAATAAGGTTCAAGTACTCTTCTTAGTTAACAACCAAATGATATTTACTAGGTTGAGTTAAGTAACATGGGTAAGACAAGGTAGTATTATTATTAACAATAGTGGTAAATGTGTTAAGTGTAATAACAGTAGTAATAATAATACTAATAATAATAATAATAATAATAATAATAATAGTAATAATAATAATAATAATAATAATAATAATAATAATAGTACAACCAATTAAGGCTAAGCAATACTAATAATAACCATAGTAAGGATAATAGAATAATAATAATAAAAATGTTAATACTAATACTTATAAAAATAAGACCAAAGTTAAGTATAATATACTTTAGGGTTTAAAAGAGATGTTAGTATTAGTAAGAAAACAAGAACATTAATAATAATAAGGACAATAATAATGGTAATAATAATAATACTAAGAATAATAATAATAATAATAAAAGTAATAATAATAATAAAAGTAATAATAATAATAGTAATAATAAGTATATTAGTATTAATATTAGTAGAAAATAGTAGCAGCTATATAAAAAGGGGGTTAGGGTTTGGATGGGTGGAGAACCACCTAGGGTCGGTGGTGGTCCGGCGGCGGCGCGTGGCGGCAACGGCGGCGGCGGTGGAGGAGGAAGAGAAGGGAAAAGATCAAGGTGGTGGTTAGATGGGAGGAGAAGAGAGGAAGTTTGAGGTGGGGGAAGAATCAGCAGGTGAAGGGGAGTGGAATGAGGGTGGTGGCGTGGCAAGGGGCGGCGGCGCGCGGCGGCGACGGCGGCGGCCGAGGGTGGTGGAGAGAGGTGGAAGATGGGGGAGGAAGGAGGAGAGGGAGGCAAGGGAAATCGAAGGCAGGGGAGGGTAGAGGGAGGTCTGCTGGGAATTTTGGAGGGTGGAAGAGGCCCTGATGGCGGCCGGGCTGGCGGTGGGAGGCGGCGCAAGGGCGGCGAAGGCTGGAGGTGGTGGTTTCGGGTTAGGATTTTTGCACAGCTATGGCGGCACGTGCAGGGCAAGGGAAAGGGTGCTGGTGGTCTGGTTTCGTAGAGGGCGTTGCAAGGATGATAACGGTGGGGAGAGGTGGTTTCGGCGGTGGCTAGAGGCGGTAGAAATGGTGTCTGTTCCGGCGGCGGCGGAACAGGGTTTCAGCAAGGTCCAACGGAGGACTTGCTGTTGGGCGTTCGGGAGGGGGTATTTATAGGCCAGGGGGAAGGAAAACGACGAAGGGAGGGAGGTGGCACGCGGGGCAGGGGTGCAGGTGGCCGGCCGAGGGCAGGCGGTGCAGGTCTGCCATGGCAGGCTGGGTCGGGGACAGGGAAGAAGAAAGGAAGGAGAAGGGCACGCGGAAAAGGGAGAGAAGGACTTGGTCGGGCCGAAAAAAGAAAGAAAGCGACGGGAGAGAGGCAGGGAAGGACGATCGGGTTGGTGGCTGCCGGCGAAATCGACTTGCAGGTCGATTGCAGGTCGGGGGGGGGGCAGGTCGAAGAAGAAGAAGATGGCAGGGTGGACCGGTGGTCCAGGGAAAAGAAAAGAGGAGGGGAACCGGCCGGTTCGGCGGGGTTTATTAAGTCCGCAAGTCGAACGCGGCGTTTCGACGTTATGGGCGACAAAGCGCCGCGTCGCGTTGCCCGTTTGGCAACGGCTATAAGGCCATTAATTGAGGCGCGACGTTTCGACATTTATGAGGGTAAAACGCGGCGTATGGGGCGCGCAGTAGTTGGCGTCGCGTGACGCTGGGCCACGGGCGGGAAGGAGGAAGGAGAGGCCAGGGCCTGGGCTCGCGCGAAGGGAGAGGGGAGGCGAGGGGTCTGGGCCGGTGGGCTGGCCCAGCCGGGGGGAGAAGAAAGAAAAAAAAGAAGAGGAGGGAGAAAAAGGGAAAAAGAGGGGAAAATAGGTAATAAATAGGATGGGAAAAATTAAATAAAATAACTTATGGGTAAATTGGGGTATTTTTGGGTTGTTTATAATATTAATATTTATGAAATATTAAATAAATTCCTTTTTGCTTATTTTAGACTATTTTAGATAAATTCCCTTAACCTTCATGCTAATTAGAGAAACACCCAAATTTTCTTCCAATTACATTCTTTATTATTTTCCTCTTAATATGCCTTAATTAACTCTCTAAATTTTAATAAATAAATTTATATAATTAATTTTCCTAATAATTCCTTATTTGGCCATAATTTCGGAACTTAGGATTTTGGGATATTACAAATACCCCCGGATTTACAGTTTTATTTGCTTGCTTCCGCTAAACCTCTTTTAATTAAACGAAATGTTTTAGTAGTAAATTTGGGGGTGTTACAAAATCAATCAACCAGTTTGGTTAGAATGTGCTATTTTTGTTCTTTTAACTTGATATACTTCAAGACTATGTATGCATAATGATATAATATGATTCTTTAATAATAGATGGATTAAATGATTCATAATTCATGGTATTCTCACTAAGTATTTAGAAGGCATTAAAGGGAAAAACAAAATGAGTATGTCATATCTTTAAAAAGATAATGCAACCCTAATTCTTGGCCTCAATGTATTATCTTGATAGGTTGACTTAATCTTGGTTAACCACCAATGAAAATCCCACCTTATGGTTGGAGGATAATAATGGTTAAGATTGAATGTTTATGTGGATGTACTACTTGGATGTTACATGGATCTTTTATGATAATATAACCTTGAAAAATAATACACTAATCACTTAAAACGAAAGATGATTGAGTTGTGCATGGGTTTAGGTTACCTAATCCTTGATTACTTATTAGGTTTTAGTCTACCTTTGAGTGTTTATCAGTTCCTTTGGGAGGGATCCTAAGAGATCCTGGTGTCTTACCTATTCTAGACACTAATGACGTACTAAGGTGTATCGATGATAAAGGGTCAAGTTACTTAAGTGGTTTTTTATTATTATTTTAGTCGGAATTTATGTCTATTGATGGTTATTTAGCTTCAGCCAGATTTTATGTCCTCTATTTTAGATAGGCTTCCATGGTTTTTGAGACCATAGGGTGGTAAACAATCTATTGCTTGATAAAGATAATAATAAGAATAAGGATATGGATAAAGCAAAAAGGAAAAATATATCGCACCCTATAAATAATTAATCTTATGAGTCTTGTAAACATGATATATAGACTTGATGGAATAACTTGTTAATATTCATTTGTGGCTATCCATGGTACCTATGTCATCTTGGTGAGAATGTTGAGTTACGAGTTGCTTAAATCTTTGCATAACATAAAATCCTAGTGCATTACATGATCTTGGCAAAATATGTAAATTTAATATTATGGTGAGTTTGATAGGTGTTTAACATGATTTTTCCTTTTATCTTGGCCTTGTATGATTGTGACTCCCATTACGGAGGTAAATTGGCTTACTTAGTATGTATCATACTAATGTGTCTGTTTATTCGGTCACCTACTCAATCTCATGAGTAGGAGACCATGTGCAGGTTTTTTAGGACGACTAGTAATGGACCTACCTTATTTTGGAATTGGGGGCTTAAGAGAGGACATCTGGAGACCATGTTCAGTCTTTAATGGACCAGGGTTTAGGCCATTCCCTTTTTGCCTATTGTAGATCT
Organism: Tamarix chinensis; assembly: GCA_030549775.1. NCBI lineage: Eukaryota > Viridiplantae > Streptophyta > Magnoliopsida > Caryophyllales > Tamaricaceae > Tamarix > Tamarix chinensis. Next base: position 77,682,230 of record CM060177.1, read on the forward strand.
TTACTTTTGGTTCAAAATTTCTCTCATATAATTGAATATTTTGGGGACCTATAGAGTCTTGTTTTGTAAATGTTTGATTTTAGTATCTACATTTCATGTTTCTCATACACTCTACTCTTTTTTTGTGGTTGGTTTTGTTTCTTTGCCTTGTCACACATGGAATGGGCAAAAAATGTCTATCCTATATTAGGTGTGGTGGTAACACCTCATTTTTCTTAGGTTCTTGGTATTTTTCTACTTCCCTAATTTTTTAAAACAAAACTTTTCAAGAGTGAAAAATGGGGGTGTTACTAGTTGTATCAAAGCTCTAATTTTAAAATTACTTCATTTTAAAATACTTCTTAACGGATAATATATGTTGGTATTAGGACGTTGTTCAAAATATTTTAACCTTTAAAATGTTTTCAGTCTACACCACAAATTGTTTTAATAATTTCTCAGTTACCTTGGTATTTAATTGAGAGTTCAAGTGTTTTCAAACATGGAAATGTCCATGAATGAGAGTTAGTGGGGAATGTGCTATAGATATTTTTGTATTCATCATGATGTGTTGACCTTAATTCTCGATAATTGAATTGTTACTAATTTTCCTTATTCATTAGGAGTTGATGGATGCCAATAGTCGTTACGAGTGCATTAAGGCATTTATGAATACTATTAGTGCCTACATAAAAAGCTAGATTTGAGCACTATAGTCGTTGCCAATGCCAGTAGCCACCCTAGTTCCGAAGGATTGGTTTAAGGGGGGCCAGGTATCATCATCCATCAACCTTCGAGGGTCAGAATGACCCCGAAATCATGGAGATATGGATCAGGGACATGGAGAGGACCTTTAACACTTGTGGATATATGTTGGATAGGAGAGTCAACATGGCACTGTACTACCTAAGGAGATGAGCAGACACATGGTTGAGGTACATCCAGCATAGAGGGGGACAACCTACTATTTGAGGACCCTTCCTTGAGGAACTTTAAGCCTGATTTTACCCCCACTCATCTCCGTATAAAGAGATATGATGATTTTATGGCCCTTTAGTTGGGAGGCATGTTGATAGAGGAGTACTACAAGAAGTTCATAGACTTGGTCTAGTTCCCTTTTGAGGTAGAGGTCAGTGATATGATGTAAGTTCATTTCTTTAATATTAGCTTAGGGATGTTGTATCAAAATTTATTTGTGGGAGTTACCCCACCAAACATAGTTGGGATGTACAGGCAGGCCTTAGATGATTCCTAAGTCATCTATACCAAGAGTGCCCAATTGGGAAGAAAGAGGATATTTAAAGGTAACCAACATCATAGTGATAGGAAGAATGACTACTCTGCGGGTATTTTTCCACTTAGGTATGTTTGGACCTAATGGAATAACTTGTTAATATTTATTTATTACTATTCATGGTACCTATGTTGTCTTGGTGATTATGATGAGTTATGAGATCCCTAAATATTTTCATAACATAAAATCCTAGTGCATTACATGATCATGGTAAAACATGAAAATATAATTATATGGTGATCATGATAGGTGTTTAGCATGATTTTTCCTTTTTGTCTTGGCCTTATATGCTTATGATTCCCATTAATGAGGTAACATAGATTATTCACTATATAGCGTACTAATGTGGTCATTTATTTGGTTGCTTGCTCAATCTCTTGAGCATGATACCATGTGTAGGTTTTTAAGAATGGCTAGTAGTGAGCCTACCTCAATTTGAGCTTGGGAGCTTATAAGCATGGACATTCGGAGTCTATGTTTGATCATTAATGGTATAGGGTTTGGGGCTATGCCTGTTATTCCTATTGTAGCTCCGTACTTTCAGTTTAATCTTTTTCTTATGTATTTGAATATTTTGGGGACCATCAAGGTCTTGTTTTATTTCTTTTGGTATCTACATTTCATGTTTCTTGTACACTCTACTATTATTTTTGGTTGGTATAGTTTCTTAGCTTTGTATTTAACATGGGATAGGCGGTAGACATCTATCCTATGTTAGGTGTAGCAGTAATACCCCGTTTTTTTAGATAATGAATATTTATTTTTGCTTCTATAATGTTTTAAAATAAATTTTTTTAGTGGTAAAAAATTAAGGGTATTACAAGTTAGTATTAAAGCTCTTATTTCAAAATTACTTCATTTTAAAATACTTCTTACCTGATACCATAGGTTGGTATTAAGACATTACTCTAAATATCTTGACCTTTAAAATACTTTAAGCCAACACCATCAATTTTTTTTAACAATTGCTCAATTACATCTGGTATCTTACTGAGAGTTCAAGTGTTTTCAAACCTAAAAAAGTCCTTGAGTGAGAGTGAATTATAAATGTGCTATAGATAGTTTTGTATTCATCATTATGTGCAGGCCTTAAAGCACGATAACTGAATTTTTTGCTAATTAGTCCTAGTATTTAAGATTCGATAGCCACCAACTGCCATTATGAGTGAATTGGGGCATTTATGGATACCATCAATGCCTACATAGAAGGTTAGATTCCATCATTGTAGCTGATGGTATTGCCAGTTCTGGAGGATTGGCTTAGGAGGACTAGGCATCAGCATCCACTAGTCTTCAAGGGTTAGGAAGACCATGAAATCATGGAGAGATGGGTTAAATACATAGAAAATACATTTACCTCTTGTGGATGTCTATTCAACAAATGAGCTAACATGGTATTGTACTGCCTAAGGGGATGAGGAGATGCATGATGGAAGAGTGTCTAGCATAGAGGCGAAGAGCCTACTGGTTGGGGACCCTTCTTTAAGGTACTTTGAGCTTGATTATACCCCACTTATATCCATAAGAAGAAGTATAATGATTTTATGGCCCTTCAGTAGGGAGACATGTCAATAGAAAAGTACTACATGAAGTTAAGGGACTTGGTCTAGTTAACTCTTAAGGTAGAGGCCGTGATGTGATGTTGGTTCACCACTTTAAAATTTACCTAGGGATAAGGTACCATGAGTTGTTGGTAAGAGTTACCAGGCTATACATGGTTGGGATGAACAAGTAGGCCTTATAGGCTTCCTGAGTCATCTAGGCTGGGTTTAAAACTCCTAAATTTATGAACCAAAAAATTTCATTTAAGTAGTTAATTGTAGAAGCTCAAATAGAAAAATGTGAGGTGTTATCGCCTCACTTATTATAAGTTTGGTTTTCTCTATCTTGCTCATACTATGTGTTAATGCTAAACTCCACTTAAATTTAATAACATGATCATAAAAATCAAATTATAATAAATTAAATCAAATAAATGTCATTCCAAATAAAACCAACTTTTGGTGATTACAAAATTAAGCGAAAATAATACATAAGAGAACAAAATCATCCAAATCAAAAGATACCAGATAAAACACCAGACAACCCTAACTTTTAACCCAAGTACTGGCCTTCAACTGATATTACAAGCTAATCTACAAATGCCACTACCCATTGAATAAGTAGGGGCCATGAAAATGAGCCCTTCAGTACAGCGATACTAAGTAACCCATAATACAAAACTAATATGAAAATCCTGTATGGAATACATAAAAGGAATCACAACAATTCATGGTATAAAAGATCAAAATACACATGCGATTATCAAAATATAATAATCATATCAGACAAATAATAATAATAAATCCACAGACTACTCATACTCTTTCATTTATAACCTAAAAAAACTATGTCACCTAAGAATCCAAGAGATGTTATATGAAGTAATGATTAGAACCGACCTTAACACAATAATGATATAATTTACAATGTATGACATATCTTAAAATCAACACCACTAATACTTATAACATAGTAGGTAGGGATCAAAGGAATGATATCAATAAAATATAAAATACCATAGTTAAGTTTTAAAGGCACAATACCAAACACATATAGACACAAAGGCTACTATCGGATTACCAATAGGTACGAAGGATACTACCAAACCACAAGTAGACATAGAGGATACTATTAAACCACAAGTAGGCACAAAGGCTATAATTGAATCACAAATAAGTATGAAGGCTACTAGCAAAACACAAGTAAGGATAAAGGCTGAGACTGACCAACCTAATAATCTGATAATAATCTTTTTGATCCAATAATATTCATTTCAATTTTTATTAGCTCTAGAGGAGATCATACCGAAGCTAGAGACGCTACGTTACTATGGTCATACTAGTGCACCAAGGCAACACAACATCCTGCTACCTATTAACCCTCAGACACTAAGGTACCTTGTTTACACTAGCTCATACCAACAAGGACACCTAATCTATAGGTATGCATACCCTTTATGAGCTAGGCCTATTTTCAAAACTCAATTTTTTTGGGAAAATTTCTTATATTGAAATGGAACTTTTTTAACCCATGTCGAATTGTTCATAAGAGATTCTTTGCCTTTTCATGATGTATTTGGTTCAAAAATATTACCTCAGATCTATTTAGAGGGTTGATTGGGATAATTAAGGGGGAGATGACCTCTGCCTTATCTTCTACCACCTTTCTCCTTTGCACCTTTCTCAGATCATTGCTTTGATCTTAGACTCAATTTTGCTTTACAAAATCTACCCATTTCTAAGGTATAAGTATAGTTATCATTTATATGTATTTATTAAGCTTTTTAATAAAAAAATTACTCTTTTAATTTTCTTCTACTAATATGCTAATTTTTATATTATTCCTAGGTATTAATTTTTACTTATCAAAGCTTAAACTTTTAATTGGGGAACTAGTAAAGTTTAAGTATCTCCAAAAATAAAGTAACCATTATACCCTACTAAAATGTGTGGATATACGTATGCTAGTACATTAGGATTTTGAATATGTTGTATGCATATTATGTGATGTTAAGTATATTTTGATTTGTAGCATACATTGGTAGTTGAAATGAAAAGCATATTATATTATGAAATGTGTCATGTATAGAAATAATGGTTAAGGAAGGAACCTCATTGTTAATAATAATGTTAAATGCATGTATATGTCATGCTAAGCTAATATGGCCATTTGTAGTAGAGATAATGTTAATATGAGCCCTAGGGACATTTTAGTAATTTTTCTTGTACAAAGGGTGTGGCCTAAATAAGTATGTATGATAGGTGCTAATGGGTATTAATAATAAATAATAATTGTTGGTGGTATTAGATGATGCATATGGACCATGGGTGATAATGTTTTATGTGGTAAGGGTATTTTAGTAAATTTAGCATAAGAAGGGTAAATTGGTAATTTATATGAATAAAGGGGTAATATAGTTTGGTAATTTTGCATGGAAAAAGGGGTAACTTTGTAATTGAGTAAAAAGGGTAATTTGGTAAGTTATTAAATAAGAAGTGTATATTGGTAATTTTGGCATAAAAAGGGATAACTTGGTAATTTCATAAATAAAAGGGGGTAATTTGGTAATTTTCACAAGTACGAGTGGAAATTTGGTAATTTGGTAAGTCAAAAGGGGTAACTTGGTAACTTTAAAAACAAGAGGGGTATTTTAGTAATTTTGTAAGTAAGGAGAGATAAATCGGTAATTTATATATATCATAGCAATGTATTTAATAAGCCTCCATAATAAGATATAAGTGATATTAAACGATAGAATAAGGGTTATGGCCTTAATATCACTTGTTTAAGTACAACCATGTATGTTATAAGGATATGAGCATTTCGGTAAATCGGTGAATATCATAAGGATAATGCATGATATATATGGTTCAATGAGTAATTAAGGGTATGATATGATATTTATTCGTAATCATGTAAGAGGTACCTTAGTTGTTAATTATGCATGGAAATATGTGTTGGATGTGCTAGAAGTACATGTTAGGGTTTATATGTTCAATGATCCCTTAGTATAGGGTACTTGATTCTATGACTAGTATTACAATTATGTTATGATGACCTATCAGGGCATGTGAATAAATGAAAATGAATTATGTAATGGAAGTAGATGGTAAAAGGAAGCCTTAGCCTTAGGGGCATTTTGTTCATTTTAACCTAAGGCACCTAAGTATAAGAATTAGAACCTAGGTTGGCTTTAGTGGACTATTTAAGTTAACATGGTCAATAATACTAATAAGGATTACTTAATAACAATAAAAACAAATAAAAATGATTAAGTATGTGATTGATGTGTTTCTCATGGTCACCTTAATTAAGACGCTAATAATTAAAGTGGAAGACGTCGAGATCGGGAATGGTGGCTCTTTAGGGGTCGCGACCCTTAAAGGCGCGATTTTTTTTGGATTTTGCTGGCACACCTTAGTGCCCCAACCAGGCCCTACGTCTTACTCTATCTAGCTCTACGGACTTATTTAAGAGGTATGCATACTTATGGATTAAGTGTCCTTGTTGGTAGGGTACTATGTGTCCTCGTGCACCAGTACGACCAAGGTACCTTTGTATCCCTAAGTTGAAGGTTAGAGGGTGTTGTGCTGCTTATATGTGCTAATATGACTAGTGTACCTTGGTGTCTCTGAGTTTGTGATCTCCTGTAATCCCCCAAAATTTTAGAAAACCTATAATTTAATAAATAGTTTTATTTGAAATAAATTAGCTTTTAAAATTATTTAGTTTAATTATTTTATGAATTTTCAAATATGTAAATTTGGATAGGAGTATTTAATAAATTAAAAAATAAATATTTTATTATTTTATCATATTATTTTTATTTAAATAAATTTTCAAACTAGTATTTTACTAAAATTATCCTTTTTAAGCCCATATATTTAATTATATTAAATTAAATTATTAAATAAACTTATTATCAAAAATATTACATCCTATTATTTTATAAATTCAATTATTTAAAATTTTTCCATTTTTCCCATTTTCTTTTTCCTCCTTTTTTCTTTTCTTTCTCCTTTTTTTTCTCCTTTTCCTTATTTCTTTCTTTTTCCCTTTTTCCTGGCTTTGGGCCGCCAGGCCAGCCTCACTCCCCTCCCTCCTTGCGCGCTGGGCCAGGGGCCCGTTTCTCTCCCTCTCTTTCCCCTCCCCTCCCGCACGTCTCAACCCAGCCAGACCAGCCTTCTTCTTTTTTTTTCTCCCCTGGACCGGGCCGGCCCAACTCCCTTCTTTTTTTCCCTCATGCGCTGGCCTACACCTCCCCCTCCCTTTCTTTTTTTTCTTCTTCTCCCAACACCTCGACCCAGCAGCTCCCCGACCTGTCGCCATCGCCATAACCGCCTGTGCCTCGAGCATGCCGGCCACCACCCCGATGCCACCTTCTGCCACCACCTGCCTCTCTCTCTCTCTCTCTTCTCTCTCTCTCTCTCTCTCTCTCTCTCTCTCCTCTGTACCTCTTTTTCTTTCATCATTTTGGAAGCTGGCAGGCCATGCATACCCATCCCGCATGGCCACCCTTCCCCTTCTCCCCCTTCCTCTCCCTGCCACCCTACCACCTCCCTGCCACCCTAAACACTACCACCGACCGCCACCTATCCCCCTACCCTTCCTCTTCTTTTTCTTCTCCCCTTAAGCCATTTTCTGCCACATCCTTTCGAGCCCCTTACCCCTCGATCTCCTCTCTCTCCCATTTTTTCTCCTCCCATTCCACCCTTGTTTTTGCACGCTGCCGCCCTCCGTCATTCCAACCACCACAACCACAGCCTATAGTGCCTCCTGCCACCTTCTACTACCGCCCTACACCACCACAATACACCATCTCAAGCCATCCCGTATCCCTTCTTCCTCCCCACCTATTTTTCTCTCCATTTTACCCCTTCCCGGTATCCCACCTGCAACCCCTCCTTCCGCCGCCATCTGGCCACCTCTGCCACCACCCAACCCACCATTCAACTCCCTACAACCTCCTCTATGATCCCCATACATTGTTTGGTCGAAACAAGTCCCTGAACCCCTTCATTTTTCCCTCCTATTTTCCTTCGTTCTCAGCCCCTCCACCTCGACCCACTTCGGCAGCCACCTTCGTGGCCTCGCTGCCGCTGCCTCCGCCGCCCTTGGCCGCCGTGAACCCATCCCCGACAATCACCTACACCCCCTCTTCAATCCTGCACCCTTCCCTTGCCTCCAAACCTCCCCTATCTATCTTATTTCCTAGCCCCAAACCACCAACCCGAAAATAGCTATTTTACCTTTCCTTCACCCCCCCCCTTCGAGCCTCCTCCATTTATTTTTGCATGAAGTTCATGCTGCATGAGTAGCATGAGTTGCTACATTCTTGGTTTATTTTGGTTAAAAATTTTAAGGTAAAATAATATTTAAGTTAATTAGTTCATTAAGTAAATTTTATAAGGTCTTATACTTTAATTTTCTTATTTCTAATATAATAATTATTGATATTATTTTTAGGTGATGATTTTACTATTTAAAGCTTGAATCTTTAACCGGGATACCGGTAAGATTCAATTTTTGTAGGAATTAAGGTAATCGTTAAACCCTACTTAAATGCATGGACAAACGTATGTTTGCACATCAGGATTTTTAATATGTTATTATGTTGGATATATGGTTGTTAGTATAATTTATATGTTTGCTTGTATTGTTTAATAAAAAGGAAAGTATACTCTTTTATGTGTTATGTGTGTAAATGTTGTCTAAGGGAAGAACTTAATTGTTAATGAAAGTGTTAAAGTACTTATCCATGTCATATTATGTTATTGTGACCATTTATGCATGAATATTATTATTGTGAGCCCTAGGGACATTTTGGTAATATTTCCTATGCTAGATTATGGCCTAATATGTGTGGGTGCTAATAAGTATTATATTAAAATATAATAGTTGGTGGAGTTAGATATTGTTAATGGAGTATTAATATTATTGTTCCATGTGGTAATGTTAATTTAATCAAAGAGGTGTAATAAAGGGGGTAAAGTGGTAATTTTGAAGGCAAGAAGGCAATATGATAATTTTATCAGCAAATGGAAAAATGTTAATTTTATAAGGGGTATTTTGGTAAATTTGGGAGTAAAGGGTAAAGTGGTAAATTTGGGAGTAAAAAGGGTAATATGGTAATTTTGGAAAAGAAGGGCAAAATGGTAATTTTGTAAGAAAAGATAAAAATGGCAATTTTGGATGTAAAAGGGGAAAATAGTAATTTGTAAAGTAAAAGGGGTATTATGGTAATTTTATAAGCAAAAGGGTATTGTGGTAATTTTGTAAATAAAAGGATATTATGGTAAACTTGGGAGTAAGGGGTAACTTGATAATTATGACAACGGCGAAGGATAAATTGGTAATTAAGTTATGTTCATAGAAGGGCAATTGGATAATTATAATAGAGAATGGTGATTTGGTAAATTAACCAACAAAAGGGTATTGTGGTAATTTTAATAATAGAGAAGGCCAATATAGTAATTATAATAATAGAGAGGGGTAAATTGGTAATTATAATTATAGAGAAGTATAAATTGGTAATTATAATTATGGAGAAGTGTAAATTGGCAATTATAATTATGGAGAAGGGTAAATTAATAATTATAATTATGGAGAAGGGTAAAGTGGTAATTATAATAATGGAGAAGGGTGAATTAATAATTATAATTATGGAGAAGGGTAAATTGGTAATTCTAATTATGGAGAAGGGTAGATTAATAATTATAATAATGGAGAAGGGTAAAATGGTATTTATAATAATTGAAAAGGGTAAAATGGCAATTATAATAATTGAGAGGGGTAAAATGGTAATTATGAAAATGAAGAAGGGCGATTTGGTAATTTATCCAACTAAAAGGGCTATTTGGTAATTTAACCGAATAAAGGGTAAATTGATAATTATCTAACCAACTAAAGGGGTAAGTTGGTAATCATGATAATGAAGAAGGGTAATTTGGTAATTTATCCAACTTAAGGGCAATTTAGTAATTATAACAAAGGAGAAGGGCAATTTGGTAATCTAACCAACCAAATGGAAAGTATGATAAGCGTAGCAATTATGAGGGGTGAATGGTGATCTAAAAAGTATAGGAGATAACTTGTTAACCTAAAACGAGTAAGGGGTAATATGGTAGTTTGTCAAGTAAGGAATGGATGACTTAACAATTATATAAGTAAGGGGTAAATGAGTAATTTGTACCTAACATGCCGTTGTGATTGTGGAATTTCATAATATGACACAAATAATGCTGATTAGCAAGGTAAGAGTATTTGATAATTAGTAAGTATCACGAGAACGAATCCTAATTCGGAATTAGATGAGATTATGATGGCCTTAATGATTTCTCTGTGTTATCTTGGATGACCGCCTGAATAAGAAATGACTAATGATATCAGAACGATTGAAAGTGAATAAGTATCTGATTATTGTGCTTTTCGTGATCACTTTAATTAAGGCACTAATACTTAAAGTGAAAGACCTCGAGATCGGGAATGGTGGCTCTTTAGGGGTCGCTACCCTCAAGATGTGGTTTAGCCCACGATTATTCTGGTATTTGCTGGTGTGCCTTTGTGCCCCAGCCAGACCCTATATCTTACTCTATCTAGCTCTACAGGCAGTGTCCCTTGCAGGTCCAATTTCAGGTGCTACTCAAGTGGGCAACGGGAAAGAGCGTAAGGATTATCCAGCTTTTAGGGTTTCATCCTTCCTTTTCTATTGTATGGTTTAAATGAAATCCTTATTCTTGTAACCACCACTGGTGGATTTTATTCTTGTAAATGCTTACTTGCGCTACTCTGATTTTAAATATGATTTGAATTTCTAGCAATTGATATTCCATTCTTTAGCCTTAGAACTTTGTACTGGAACGGTATGAGTGAACTGGTCTGATACTAAGTGTGGCGGTAATATCACCGAAATTTACAGTTTGTTATTTTGCTTCCGTTAATCTTTTAATAAAAAAAAATTTTCATTAGTGAATTTTGAGGGTGTTACATCTCCGCCTTGAGTTAAATAAATGAAATTGTTGTGTTAATTAAAAGGAAAACATTAATCATATAAAGTGAAAGATTATTGAGCTGGGCCCAGAACGATCTACCAGCTATAAGAATAGTAGCTAGGAGCCTTTTGCCCTAGAGACCAATCCATGGGCAAATAATAGTGGCCAGGTATGTATTGCCTTAGAGTGTATTATGTTCCATCGGCTATAATAGTGGGGGATCCTAAGCTCAATAAACCAAACCTTGGATGATAATAAATTATGGAAAATATACTAATCACTTATAGTCGAACAACATGTGAGTTGGGGCCAGACCAATCCACTAGCGAATAATAGTGTCCAAATGTGTTCTGCCCTAGAGTGTATTTTCGATCCACCGGCTATAATAGTGGGGTTCCCTTACTCACATGGATATAATTCGAGAGATGATATTGAATAATGTTTGGTTGATGACTTAGGACTAGAAGTATTGATTTCGCCATTATGATTTATTGATATAGTATAAGTATGGCCTTGGTACCTGTCACTCTTGGTAAGTGATGGAATTAGTAAGTAAATAGACCTTGTGTTATGCCTTTCCTATTGTATGTTGTGTTACATTATGTATTGGCTATTATGTTATTGTGATTATCTTTATGCTTGTATATGTTTTTTTACATTGTTACGTATGATGTATTGCATGCGGACCCTACCTTTTAGTCTAGTATAAAAGGTTACTTAGTACTGTAGCACTTAAGGGCTCCATTTGTGGACTCCTGCCTATTCAATGGGTAGTGTCTATTGTACGCTAACCGTAGGTGTTATTCAAGTTGTTATAGGGTAAGAGCGTAATAATTATCCAGAAATCTTTTCAATGTTTCTCTTTTAACCTTACTATTTTTTGTTTAATAATTTTACTCTTGTAACCACTATTTTTGTTTAATGATTTTACTCTTTTAACCACTAATAGTGTGTTTTATCTCTTGTAACGTCTTTAACACACTACTATGATTTACATGAATGTTTGAATTTGTGTAAATTATATTTTGTTTCTTTTTAGCCTTAGCACTTGGTACTAAAATGATAGAAGGAAATCGGTATAGTACTAAGTGTGATGGCAGCATCCCCAAAATTTACTCTTTTTTCTTCCACTAATTTTTAATTAAAACAATTTTTTAATAGTGAATTTTGGTGGTGTTACATTCCTAATATACATATTTAGGGTTCTTTTTAGTTAAGAGTCAGGCTAATTGGCTTAGATTGGTTTTGCCCACTTTGTTGGGATGTTTTTTCTCTTTTCGGTTATATAAACTATTTGTTTTGGTTCTTATATTTTGATTTTGTAAATCTCTTTTTATCTATATTAATCTCCTCCTTATTATCATTGATCTTATATTATTAGAGTATCATTTCCTTTATATTCATTCTATTTTTCCTTGAATCAAACATGTGCTAGGTGATAATCATACATCTTCTATAGTTGAGGTGGCAATAACTTTATCTAGTTTTGTAATGCCCCATCCTAAAATTCTTCTAATTATATTTAAAATAAGGTTGATATAAAGTAAATTAGTGTTGTTTTTAGAAAGGAATTGAATTTTGAATAAAAATGTGAAGTTTGAGTGCACAAATCGACTGGTTTCCCTAACCAATTGACCAGTACTCTCAAGAACTAGCAAGTTTATTCTCGATGAATCAATTAACTAGTTTGCTCAAACCAATCTACAGATTGTCCTATGATTTCAGATCCTTCTCTAAATTTGATTCAAATCCCTTTCCAATATTTATGAAAACTTCTAATAAGAATCTAATTGTGCTAATAAGCATGTGTTTGGTGCTTTGGAATTATTTTTATATTATTTAGATCACTTTACTATTTTATTTAGCTAAAATTCTTTAAAAGTACTTTTGAGGCATTTCTCACCTTCTCTCTCTTTTCCTTCACTTTCCTCTCTCTTCTAGAAGCTATGGATGTGTTTTTAACTTTATACACTTATTCCTTGACTTAACAACCCTCTGTTATGCCTCTTCCTACTTACACTATACCTCCCTTACCTCATCATGTGATTCCTTCACACCTTGGTTGCCACACTCAACCCAAGTCAAACTTTCCTCTATCCCACTTGTGAATGTTGACCGACCCCACCTCTATACACCCCTTTCCTAATTCATTCTCACTCCTTACCATTTGCACTAGCTCACACTTTTCGTCCTTTGTGAAAAAAATTCCTAAGTAGTGGGAATTCCTCCATTCTTCTCTATTCTCTTTATTGTTGAAAAATAGAGGCCTGCCTCTTGTTCTCTTCTCCTCTCCTCTTGGTCGACTCTTGTCTCATATCTCTTATCCTAATCTTAGCTTTAAATCTCCCTTTTTTCTCTTGATTAAGGAAGGATTAAGGATTTTAAGATAGGTTGAAAATCTTAGCTTCAATCTCCTTAAAAGTCTATTTTGAGAAAAGGTTGAGTTATGACATTTTTCTTCTTCTTTTGATTTTGTTTTATTAAGTTTTAGAAAAATAGTTTTAATTATTTTGATTCTTAATTCTCTTAGGAATTAAGGTCTTGGTAGATGGATGCTAAGCCAAGAGTATTTTATGATAGAAGATTTGCTTGGAGGTAAGGCAATTTTATCTCTAATATGAGTATCATTTTTTGTTGTTTATTGTCTTTTGTTTCAATGTTCTTAGTACAATTCAATGTTGTGTATGAGTTAATTGAATTCTTCGATTTGAGAATATGGTAAATTTTTTAACCATGTTTCAAGTTCTTTTTTGTTAAGCTTGATTTTGGTAGTTTTGAGCATGATTTTGTTAATAACATGTACCCATGTGATTCTATATTTACAGTATGCCTTTTTTATGTATTTTATGACATAGAATCATAATGGGATTAATATGGTAAAGTTGGGTAAATTTTGATAAGTGGATTGCAAGTATGGGAATTGTTTCACCCAAACATGTTGATTGGTTTGTTGGACCGATGAATGATTGTGTGAATAGTGCTCGGTTTGAATTTTTTGATTGGCTGGTTGCAAGAATAGTAGATTGATTTGATAAACCAATCAAATGGTTCCCATTAGTATTCAACTAATTTTCCAAATCCATCAACTAATTTCCTTGTGACTAGAGTGGTATAGTCTCTGCTTAGAATCATCGACCACTTCCTAATAATGGTCAATTGGTGAGACCAACTAGTCGACTATTTCATTAGTTTTATTTTTAGCTAAGGTTTGGTATGACTAGACCAATCAAATGGTGTAACACTTCTATTTTATACCAACAAATTTTTTTGTTTAAAACAATGCAAAAACAAAAAATACACTTAGAAAAAATGGGGTGTTACCATCGATCCTAAAAGAAGCTAGACGTCCGCTACCTATTCCATATTATATACAAGGCTAAACCAAACTATTCGAATCAAAATAGAGTGCGCAAACTTAAATTATATAAATATTTAAAAGATTGTTTACATCAATTGACATTTACTGTCCTTGACCAAGTAAAATACCGGAAGCTAGATAAGTTAAGAATACAGGGCTATATTAAAATGAGATTAGAGCATGCCCCTAAATCCATGATCTGTCATGGACCGCACAAAATCCCCCAAATGTCCATGCTCTTATGTCCCAGACCCAAGCTAAGATAGGACCACTATTGACCATCCCCAAAAACTTATACATGGCCCTCTACTCGTGGAAATGAGCAAATGACCGAGTAAACGAGCACATTAGTACGCTACATACTGAGTAAGCCAAGTTGTCTCCTCAATGAAAATCACAAGTATGTAATTTTCTATCATAACATGGATATCATACTTAATATGTGTTATACTAATGCCATATATGTAAAGGTAGTAATGCATTAGAATATACTATCATGCATAACTCAAGAAACTCATAAGGCATCATGCTTATCTTCATATTATAATAACATAGATAATCATACATGTATTAGGCAAATTAATTTAGACAACCACTAGGGTTTATTTTCCAAATTGCTCAATTAATTAGGTTATACCATTTCTTTATTCATATATTGATATAGGTTAACATCTAGTCAATTATTCCAATTATTAACCATTTGGTCATTTAAGCTATTATCCATGTGTATAAACTAGCTTTTATCCTTTTTGTTCATTCAAACCATTATTCCCATCATTATTTAATTATTTATCATCCACGTATTCATCATCCAAATTTTATCATCAAGCGATGGACTATGCACTACCCCATAGTCCCACGTACCATGGAAGCCTATCCAAACTAAGGGACATAAAGTCCAGACTGAAGCTAATCACCAAAGTGGACATAGGTCCATGTCGAAGCCAATCACCAAAATAGACATAAGTTTAGGACAAAGCCAACCAATATGGACATAATATTAGGCCAAAGCCAACTACCTAGGTAACTAAACCCTTTAGTATTAATACTTTTAGTATATTATCAGTGTCTAGAGTAGGTAAGGCACCGTGATCTATAGGATCCCGTCTGAAGGCAAAGTCTGAAGACACCAATAAACACCCGAAGCAGACTACCCCTGTAGCTAATCGTGGATCGATTAACCCAAATGCATACATAACTTGATTATCTTTTGCTTTACATAATTAGTACATTATTCATAAGATTAAGTGATCACACAAGGCCCATACAAAGAGCAGGCAAGGCATTCGCATGTTTCTTCCATATTACTGCTTTCCATTTCCCAACCATGTGCGGGATGTCCATTTATCCTTTTCTAATATTATTCAAGTCCATTATATAATTCACTCAAGCACATGTTGTGCTTCATTAATCTTTTTCTCAAAAACCATTACACTTCATATGTAATACACCCATTAAGCCTTTACAATACTCATTAAGGATGTCATAAATCATGATCCATTTAATCCATTCATTGGGTCATTAATCCATTATAAAATCTATATTTTATCCCCTTAATAATCAAAAGGCAATCCCATGCATAGCTTCAAAGCATAAACAAATCAAAAGGAACCAAATTACACAACCCAATCGAATTAGTCCATTAGTTTAACTTGATTAAACCCTGATTTTCCTCAAACCTACTGACCGATTTAGGCAAACAAGTTGATTATTCATATAACAGTCCATTGGTTATGCCCAAACAGTCGATGGGTTTAATCAGAAAGTAAGACCAAAGCCTCTACAGGCTTATCAATCAATGGTTTAGGTCAACCAATCGACTATTCTAGGAACTATTCAATTAGTTTGCCCTATAACTAACCAAACAATCATTTTTATGAAAATAATGCTTATTAATCTTCATTATACCACATTGGAACATGTTCTAACATTGCATAACACATTTTTATCCTATTTGAATTGCACATCTCAACATTAATCGTCACATTCCATTTTTTCTCAAGGTTTATGCTTTTCACTCAAAATGTATAACCTAACCATCCAAATCTGCTCTATAAGCTATATATATTCATGCCAACTTATAATATCAACTTAAAAAGTTTCATATAATGCAAGATTACTCATAACCCATTTTAGAAGTAAGAATAACTTACCTGATGCAAGCAAAACTTTCCTTAAACTAAAAATCTCCACCTGTGAAAACCTCAACTTTTAAATCCTTAAAAACAACAAGTTTTAAAACTCATGCATAACTTCTATAATTTTGAACTTGAAATAGAAATGAAAGAATGAAAATACCACACCCAAAGGAAAATAGAGGACACACGACTAAACCACTCAACCTTTTTTCTAAAACTAACTCTTCCTTACTTAATAATTAAAATAAGAGGGAGCTAGAGAAATGATCAAAAAATGAAAGGAATTTGTTTGTACGGTTCAAAGTGCAAAGGGAGAAGATGAATACTAGAAGGTTAGGTATTTTCAGTGGCTGAAAGAAAGGTGAACAAAAGGGATGATCAAGGATTTTTATAGGTAACCAATTAATACGAATCATAGTGTGGTCAGGAACAAATTGAAAACCCTAATTCTCACCATTTAAATTCAAGTTAAACAAACATATTTCATCCAAGATATGATAACCTATCATCTAAAGCTCAAATGATAATTCTAAGGAAATGCAAGTCAATTGGTCTAAAAATGCAATTCACAAGAGGAGTAATAGAAGGTCAGCATGGAAGGAATCTTCCAACTGCGCATAATTGAGCCTAGGATCGAAGTAATGATCTCAGAAATGTGTAGAGGAAAGAAGTAGAAGAAGATAAGGTTGAGGTCATCTTCCCCCTCATTTATCCTAATTTACCCTCTAGATCAATCTGAGGTAGTATTTTCTGACTAAGGGTCTCTTAATAACAATTCAGTATGGGTTAACAAAGTTCCATTTTAGTACAAGAAATTTTCTTGAAAATTTTATTTTTAAAATTTTACCCATATCGATAAAGAAATCAATTGATTTAGCCTACCAGTTAAATGTTCTACAAACTAGTCGGTCGATTCCCCAACTAGTTAATTAGTTTAGTCAAGTAAAAACCATTTTGGTGAAATGATGGACTAGTTAATTGGTTCATGAAACCATCCTATTGGTTTTCTTAAAAAACTCATTTTCCAACCTTATTTTAAATCCAACTTTGTCTCAAACCAAATCATAATACCAAATTAAAATCAAACATAAAAATTTACATAACTTCTCATTCAACATTTTACAAAAAGACGGGCTATTACAACTGGCATACCTAAATTTGCTGTGTTTGTTTGGTACTTAATGTCTTTTCTTTGGCCCTTCTATATTAATGTTTCTATGTAATTGCAATATTTTAACCATGGTTTCAATCATGTTCAACCTTATTTTTATATGGATCAAGATGATAATATTATGGGCCTTATATGACTTAGTTTGGTGTCACCTCTTAGTACCTAAATGGTGGCTTATATGTCTAGTGATATGTTTGGTATTATCACTTAGAAATACCCCCAATTGGTTATTAATGGAATTAAAAGTGTGATTTTATGATATCATTTGCTAATTAATGATAATGGATTAAGATTTTGTTTAAGATTTTTTCTCCCAATATTGGGGTAGCTAGCCATGAGTTAGTGGGTGGATCTCCCTATATTTTTATCTTTTTACTCAATACCTATTTCATTCTCTACTTAGTTGCAGTCAATAGGGGATATGTGCATATCTTTGAGGTATAAGATTATATTATAGCATATTAGTATGGCATCAATGTCTAGTATGGGTGGGTGAGGTATCTTAGTATAAGCCCTAACACTTTGTATTGTCCATTACTTAGGTGGGTATGGTATACAAACTTATGTAACCCTTGTGGCGGAGGCATTCAAGGTGTGGTGGATGAGGTATCCTAGTATAATCCCTCTTGATATACTCTGACCACGTGTGGTATCCCAATCTGTGTTAGCCCTTGTAATAGGTGTATTTGATGTATGGTGGGTGTGGTATTATAAAAGAAAGTCCTCTTATATATATCCTGACCCTATGTGTGGGTTTGGTATCCCATTGTGTGTGTATGTTGCCATGCATTTTGTTCATGGTGGAGAACTGGGTGTGGCCAAATAGATTATCTTAATAATTAGAAAGTATGTAGTCACTAATGGAAGATTTATATTATGGTTTCCATTATATGATTCTAATGCATGATTTATATTATTATTATTCTATGACTTCCATGTAAGTATGCCTTATTATAATGCTATCATGAGCCTGAGTGTTATACTATGTTAGTATACTTATCACCTTGCTATTACATAACTTCAATGTGCAGCATAAGCCCTTACTATGTGTTTAGGTAGTTTACTTCACTAGTACTTTACCATACTAATACTAAATTTATGTGGTCACTATAATGATTTGGCTTCTGGTCCAGTAAGTAGATGATGATTTACAGGGATACGATTCTCAACTAGAATATATTAAGGATGATGTTATGGGTTAATAGATAGCCATTACTTGGGGTTTGAGAGTTACATTTTTGTTAAGAGTTAGGTTAACCAGTTAGATGTATTTTGCCCACTTTGTTAGGCTATTTTTTATTCTTTTTGATTATTTAAACTCTTAGATTTGATTCCTGTATTTGGGTTTTGTAAAATCTCTCTTCTATCTATATTATTAGTCTCATCATTTTTATCATTAGTACTATTGTATTATTAGAAGATCATGCATTATTCCATTCATGTTCCATTTTACCTTGCATTAGGCATGGGTTAGATTATGATCACGCCTCTATCATGTTTACTGTAGCTATAACATTTCTCAATTTTGCTTTTATAATGCTTCTAAAACGTCTTTAAATGAAAATTTTTAGTCCAAAATTTGGAGGCGTTACAGGTTTGTCTTTAGCATGCTTTTGTATTGTCTTTAAAATGAAATTTTCTGATGCAAAATTTAAGGTGTCATAATATGAAATTAGAACTCTGTAGGGTGTATGAATACATATGGATTATGATACCTTACTGAGGCTACTTTGTTTAGAGTCCATTGGTAGCAGACAAGACCTGTGATGGAATTTATAGTTCCGAGCTAGGTAGAAGTTGGAGTCCTTGTACCACCCCTTAGCATATATTCTTATTTGCTATAGAGCATAATACTCTTATGATTATTATTTTACCCTTGGTTATTTTCCATTTGTAGTAGAATGTTGGATTCCCTATATGCTTTAGGCTTTTTATGCCTTATCATTATTATTTGTTCCCTATAGATTCTATCTATTGGTGGTGTGACTGAATGTATGGGCTTGTACTTCAAAGTTTACTTCCATAAGCATGTAGCTTATGTGACTTTCTATTATGCTTATGCCCTTGACATATGCGTCCATTATGGTGGGACAAATTTCCTTATATGATTGAAATGTATGCTTGAAATACCTATAGGCTTTGCTTGATTCCTCTCCATGCTTGTTGGATCTTTTGTGATTCCCTATTTTATCTAGTATATCCTCATGGTATAACATATTACATATTATCTTCTGGCCTAGGTTTCTAGCTTTGAAGTTGCCTTGTGTGGTTAGTTATCTTCATAGTATAATATTAATCGGAATTAATTTTCTAGAGTTACCTTAGTGATTTATTTGCTCTAATTATGCATAAATAAATACCAAATGTTAGCATGGTGTATTATGACACTATACGAGTTTGGAATGAAGCATGCTTATGTATAAGAATTAGGTCTTACCCAATATGCTTGCAATACTAATACCACAACTTTTTGGTTATTGTGCATGTTTTTACGCTTTGCTTATGTGGGGTTGAGAGTGTTGAGTACCTTGTTGACTCTATAAACATTTTGATTTAGATTCTTAGGATCCCATGTTCCATTTTGTTTTGCTCTTGATGAGCCTTATTAAATCTTATTGATATTGTCTTTATTTTTCAAATAGTTTTGTAAAAATTGTATTGCACTCAAGATTAGGTAACAACCATACTTGACTCTTGGGATATGAGTTTATATATTAGCATTGCATCTAAAATAGGTTAGTTATTGGTAATACATCTTTTTTGTTGGATGCAGTAATTGTACCTTGAATTTCTTATTTAGCTTCCATAAAATATATTATAAAATGAAATTTCATGGTTATGAAAAATGGGGATGTTATACATTATGTTCCCCTTAGCAAGCTACCGTGGAGGAATATTTTTAAGCTAACAATCACAAAAAAAATTCTTCTATTTAATAGTTGATCCACTCTTTGTCTTTGGTAGAAGAGCATTCTTCTCCGATTTATTGAGAGTACCTTTTTTCTTCAAAACAATGATTAAACTATGATGCAACAAAAATGGATAATAAGAAAAATATTTTCATCCATCTTCAAAATACAATCCGCCCTAGTAATTACATCTCAAGAAATCTATCCACTAAATAAAAGATTAGCACCAAAACACACACACTAAAATAACAACCCAACATGAACTCTCACATTATCCTATTTAGGCGGAGGAGCTTGCTTTTGATGATTTATAGAATCTAAATTAAGCCTCACTATAGCCAGAAGAAAGAGTCCAATGTTGCTGATGACAAAAGAGATAGCCACAATTAGTTATGAGATGATAAACATCTTCAATTTCTCCATTACCGACATTTTCCTTTTGCTTTGGCTTGCGTGAGCTAATCAAGTTCTCTATCATCTTTACCTTATTGTTCATCCATCGCTGATAATGTACTCTCTAAAAAGTCCATCTTTTCTTAGGCTCTTGCTTACTGTATGTGAGACATTTTTCTTATATCTCTTAATTAGGCATAATTTTTTTATTCTCTCCTATTTAGATGGGAAATATTAGGTGCTTGGGATATAAAGTTTATCTATATATATCCATACTGAATCACAAAGAGTTATGTGGACTAGACTCTTTTAACTTTCCTTTTTTGGCAAGCTTTTGCTTAGAAGGAAAAGTAGTTTTTTTCCTATAGAGTCCTTTCTTTGATAAGATTTAATGTTCTTTTATTTCTTTATTTGTTTTTATTATTGATAAGACTCTTTCTTTTTCTCTCCATTTTAATTGCTGTTGTTGATTAGATAATGTGACCTTTTTAGGAGCTAATTTTTGTTTAAATAAACTCTATTATTATATACTTATTATAGATTTATATAGGGATAGTAAAATGGGTTGGGGAGTGATGGTTGGGTTGTTGTGTTAGACTTTTCTAATAATTTCATAATCGTTAGATTGGATGACCACATGTTAGTTTGGTTATTAGATTGTTTACACAATACTTCTATACTATTTGAAATTATATCTTTCCTAAATTGTTAAATTTTAAACTCATCATGTTTTAGTTTCTAAACTGTAATGCCCCACACTTTTATGTAATGGATAGATGAGAATTTTTGACAAATTTTGGACCTTTGATTTTAATTCAATATTATGATTTGATTTGGATTATAATTTGATTTGAAACTATGTTGGAAAAATGAATTTTATTGAGTTTTACATACAAACCCATCGATTGGTTCTATAAACCAATTAATTAGTTTGTTATTTTAGCCAAATTGAGTTCCTCGACCAAACTGATCGATTGATTGGGGGAAACCGATCAACCGGTGGTTGAATAATCGATTGGTAGACCCAAACTGATTGACTAGTTTGTCGAGCTAGTCATGTTTCCGATTTTTATTTTTCTAAAAAAATCCCTTACACTAAAATGTAACCTTACCAACTCATACCAATTGTCCCTAAGAGATTTCTAACTATTTCTATGATGCATTTAACCCAAAATATTGCCTCGATTTGTTCTAGAGGTTGATTGAGAAACATGAGGGAGAGAGGTGACCTCAACCATTGTCTTCTACCCCTCTCTCCTCTGCCCAATTCTGAGATCAATTGCTTCAACCTTAGGCATGCTTCTGAGTAGTTGGAATATTCCTTCCACGTTGACTTCCTATTTCTTCATTTATGTGTGAGAATTCTAGTATGTTTGACATGAGTTCCCTAGAGTCACAAATTGAGCTCAGGAGACTAGGTTAGCGAATTCCAAGAAAATCCATCTGTTCTAATTTAATTCAAACGGTCACAAATAGGGTTTCAAATGCCTTTTGAACCCTCTATGTTTTGCTTTGATTGTTTGGCTATAAATAGCTCTAATCCTCCCTGCATTGCACTTTATTTCAGCCACCAAAATTCCTATGAGTTATGCATTCTTTTCTTTTCCCTCCACACTTTGAGCCCTTGCTAATTCATTTGCACACTCTCATGATGCTACCTCTATATCTGTCTTATTTTAATTGTTAAGTAAGGTAGAGTTAGATTTTTGGGAAATGATTGAGTGGTCCAATTGAGCTTTTCTCAGTTGTCTCAGTGGTATGTCCTTCTCCCTTCTGTCCTCTTTTTTGAAATTTGATGAAGTTTTGGTATAATACTTGAGTTAAGATTTTAGATTTTAAGGTTTTAAGAGTTAAAGTTTTCACATACTTGGAAATTCTATTTTAAGGGGATTTAGCCCGCATCAAGTAAGTAATTTTTACTCTTAAAATGTTAGCATGTATTTATGCATGAAAAGTGATATATTAGTTGGTGGATATATGTTGGTATGAGGAAAATGAAGTTGTATGCATGAATTGCATGCTAAAATGACATAAATGGAGAAAGAGCATGAAAATGGATATAGGCTATGATGATGTTAGGTGGAGAAATGCATGTTAATCTGGTTAGGAATATATTGGTTGATGTATGCTCTAATGTAGTTAGAAATGATTATCGTGCAAGAATCTGTATGCAACTTGTGAATTGATGATGTGTTAGGGTAAATCAATCGACAGGTTAGGTCAAACCTATCGACTCGTTAACCTAACCCATCAACTGCACTGGTTCCCCTGTAGAGACCTTAGTCTTACTCTCTACTTAAATCCATCAACTGTTTTGGTAAAACCGATCTACTGGTTTATGAAAAGTCGACTGGTTTGCCCAAATCGATTAACCGGTTCGAAGAAAGTATGGGCTAGTTGAGTTAAATTGATCGAGTGGGTGACCGAAATTGATTAATTGGTTGGTGCAACTGATCGACTAGTTGGCCCAAATCAATCGACTGGTTGGACTGGATTGCATGATTTGTTTCCTTGTGGTTCAATTATACTTGGGGGATGTGTTTAGAACTATATTATAATTACTAATGGGATGAAATGTAGATCTTAATATGGATTATTCACCTAAATAAGGGATTAAAATAGATCATAACTTATGGCATACATTATGAGTAATGTAAAGGCTAAATTTGTAGTTCACTTGTAATTAGTAACAAAATGGAAATAAAATTAATGGAAATAAGTAAGGTCATAGATTAAACCATATGTCGAATATGAATTTCATTAGCTTAGGATGAATGTAAACTCACATGGTTGGAAAAAATGGAAATAAAAAGGATCAATATGGTTTAGTATGGGGATTTACCTTGTTTGATTGTATGGGTCTTGTATGATCACCCATCCTTATGAATAAAATTCTAATTACTTAAAGCAAAAAAAAAAATTTGAATTGAGTATGGGTCAGGTTACCTGATCTTAAATTAGCTATCGGGGTTAGTCTACTTTCAGGCATTTTTTGTGCCTTCGGGCAGGATCCTAAAATGTCTCAATGCCTTACCTACTCTAGACACTAATGATGTATTAGTGTATATCGATACTAAATGATCTGGTTACTTGACGATTTGTCCATATTGGTTGGCTTTGCTTTGGACTTATGTTCATTTTTGTAATTGACTTCGGCTTGGATTTATGTCTACTTGGTGATTGGCTTCAGCCTGAACTTCATGTCTCTTTTTGTATAGGTTCCCATGGTATGTGAGACCACGTGGTGGTGCACAATTCATCGCTTGATGATAATAAAATGTAGTTATTAAGTAAGTTATTGATCAAATATAAATGATGATTAAGATAATCGCTAATATTTAGCAAGAATAGAAGTAATGGTATGATTGGTCGAAAATAAGTAAAGCTGGTTATTACACTTGTCTAATGGTTAACCCGACTACTTGATTATGAAATGGAATATTAATAACTTGACTCACTTATCTCTTACATGGATGAATTAATGGTATAACTTGAGGATTTGGTTATTTGGAATCAACTTTAGAGGTTGTTTGGTTCTCCTTGCCATTTAGTGTGTACAAGCTTATGTGGAAAGGTGGTGGGTCTATGCATGAAGTATGCTATCGGTTGGAATTATGCATGTCAATATGACTTCATGTACTCCTATCCTTATATATATGACCTTATCACGATGCATACCGTAATCTATAATTATGTGTGATGCACTGGTATACTTGTGTATATTGAGGGAGCAACTTGACTTATTCAGTATGTAGCGTACTGATGTGCCCATTCGCTTCGTTACATGCTTATTTCCATGAGTAGATGATCTTATCTAGGTTTTTAGGGATGGCTAGTTAAGGGCCTATCTCAATTGGGTCGGGCTTGTGAGCGATGACATTCGGAAGGTTTTGATGGGGTCCATGGTATTTATTTTGGGCCTTGTGCCCTAACCCAAGTTTTGTAATTTTACACTTTTAATGTGTATTATGTAACTATTTGATATAAAACCGTTAGGTTCATCTGTTGTAAAATTTTTAAAATCGTTTCAACTGAATTATTATTTGTGCACTCTATTATTTTAGTATTTTGTTAGTTTAACTTTGTATATGATATGGGGTAGGCAGCGGACGTCTGACTAATGACTAATGTTAGGTACGATGGTAAAATCCTATTTTATTAAAGTATTTTATGTTTATGCAACATGTTTTAATGAAATTTTTTGGTTGTAAAAAATGAAGATGTTATATAAACTATTTAAGTTTGCCTAAATTAGTCACTAATATATCTTATATTCTTAATAGTGCGTCTGGATTGGGGTGAAAGATGGTTAATGGAAGTATTCACTCCGTTTGTATACCATTTTAAATAATTCTATTTGGGTGAATCAGGGTTAATATTTTACCTTTGTTCACCTTGTTTTTATTAACCTCCGATTTCGAGAGTAACTGAAGTAAAGGTGAAAGAATAAGTAATTTTTTGACCTGATAGGACTAAAATACCCCTCAAACCCTGTACAACTAACGTGATAGAACTTATCTATTTAATACAAGGGAATAAATGTCATTTTTAACCTTCATTCAATTCAATCTAAACGAAAATTTTAAAACATTCACCATCTATTCATTTAGGTTAAATTAATATCATCAAAATAATATTTTAAAATATTCATTCTGATTCACCTCAATTCCTTTTACCTTAGTTAATTTTTTTTAAAAATTCTGTTTAGATTGAGGTGAATGAAGGTAAAAATAAAATAAAAATGACATTTATACCCTTGTATTAAATAGGTAAGTCCTATTGAGGGGTATTTTGGTTCGTCCCATCATGTCAAAAATTTACTTATTCTTTCACCTTCACCTTGGTTATCTCTAAAATCGGAGGTTAATGAAACCAGGTTAATCAAGGTGAATTGAGGTAAAACATTAATCCCGATTTACCTAGGTAGAGTTATTAAAACTGGCACCCAAATAGAGTGAATCAATTGATTCATTTCTATTAACCTCCTTTCACCTTAATCTAAATACATTATTAATGTTTATCCCTACCTCGATTCATCCCAATTTAAATAAATTATTAATATTTACTCTTATCTTAATTTACGTCAATCCAAACGGATCATGAATGAATGCGGAATAAAATAGAATGAATTCGGAGTAAAAAAATATTAAAATTTAGAGCCTTACTTAGAAAAAGGAAAAAGAAAAGGAAACGTAGGAGACCTTCATAATGTTTGTCTCTCGTTTCCCTCGTCCGAGTTGCAAAACCCTCGATAAAACCTTCGCGTCGCTGACGACCTCCCGCGACGAAAATGGCGATCGCGTGCGCAGCTGCGGCAAGGTCTTTCCTTCGCTCCACTGCCTCCGCCCGTAGCGCAACTTCACGAATTGCTTCAACGGTGAAACCTAACATGAAACGTTCTGCACCGTCTCCGTTTTACATTCCCAAGCAAAATCCAGTCTCTTGCCCCCGCGTTATGAGGTAGACCTATAATAGGTTTGATTATCTCCAGTGAATTACTTTCTGGATGAATGCTTTGGTTCAAATTCGTTAATGCAGTATGGAAAATTAACGAATCTTAATGGATTAGTTTGTTGCTGGATGTGCATAATTTGGCCTTGAATTAGGTCTCCTGTGGAATTAAGCTGCTGTGTTGCGTCATTGCTCCCGTATCATACAGCAACTGCTGCAGCATTACTTACTTCTATGCTTTCAGCTACGCCTTGTCGCTTTGCCTGGACTTCTGAAGGTAATCACTCTATCTGTGATTGTATAATTGTTTGTTGATCATTTTATTCGCTATCATCTGTCCGAATTTGAGGGCTTCTGATGGGACATTCTGGCGGAAGGAGTGAAGATCTTCGTACACACTATTAGTATATTAAACTTTGATAAAGTCAATTTTAGATATGTGATATTAATACTTCATCGTCTGGTTGAAGAGTAGAACTTTCTTTTGGTTTAGTGGCACCCATGAGCAGTGTTTGAATAGGCTAAGGCACACGTGAGAGGGGTCCCACGGCTTAGATGCAAGGCGCAAGGCGATGGGCGCACCTAGGCTTAGTAAGGAGACAATATTACCTGCTTTTGATCTTTCCAAAATATGTATATTTTCTATGTTCAAAATCATGTTTATTGATCTTCCCAGTTCCCACAACCCTTGTTCCTCTCCCTTTCCTTCCCAATATGAGATTTATTATATTTATGAAAATAAGGCCCTAAAATAGCTTATTAGAGTTATTTTTGTACCTACCTTTTTTCCTTCTTTCTCCTTCCCAATTTTTTAAAATGAAATTAAAACCTAAAAGTAGCTAATTTTTAGTAAGGCACATGCT
Organism: Tamarix chinensis; assembly: GCA_030549775.1. Taxonomy (NCBI): domain Eukaryota; kingdom Viridiplantae; phylum Streptophyta; class Magnoliopsida; order Caryophyllales; family Tamaricaceae; genus Tamarix; species Tamarix chinensis. Next base: position 77,709,319 of record CM060177.1, read on the forward strand.
TTAGAGCCTTGTGCGCCTAGTGTGCGTCGGATGTGCCTTGCTAATGTCACCTTGTTCGGTATGAAAAAGCCAATACCCTCGCACCTTAAGGTGCGTCTTTTCAAACATTGCCCAAGAGGTAAAGTGTTTCATACAAATTTGGAGGGACAAATGCTGATCCTGCATTAATTTCCTACTAGATTCCAAAAGCACGTAATGTATGCATGATCAACAAGTAACAAGAAATATCAAGGAATGAAGTTCGAAAAATAAATAAATAAAGCATTGTCTGTTGGTAACAAATCTTGTAAACAATTTCATCTTTTTGGAGCATATAATATGAGCCAATTAATTGGTAATTTTATTTAAAAAATATTTAAAACAAGATGATGTTCATGTAAGACAACATATTAAAAGAAACATACATGGTGTTACTATTAATAGTTGCAATGCTTAATATATCATTAAAAAAAATAAATGAAACAATTAATGGAGTCACAATTAATAGTCTCATTGCTAATATTGTTATGTTATAAAACTAATATGATCATTAGTAATAAAATTGTTATAAATTACAAGGAAAATCAAAAGAGTTTATTGGATTATCTAGTCAATGCCACGTATGATAAAGTAAATTATGTAAATTAAATCTTAACGAAACACCACTATTATTTATATTTATATCATTATGCTTATAGCGTCTATTACCATCATTTTGGATCAAAGGCCTATCATCTAAGTCATTGTACTCTAGATTAGTGGAATAATATATGTAAAGGAAAACAAAATATTTGAACAATTAATTATCATTTAATATAAGAATAATAACTTTTGAAGTGCGAAAAGTCTAACGTTGGTTTCATTACTTTTCTGTGCGACTCCTTGCCTCCTGTTTTCCTCATACACCCAATTCATTTTTACTTTAATAATACAACATTCATACTTTTAGGGGAAAACTGAAGAGAAGTAGAATTTTGAATTCATATGTTTCTAACTTTAGTGACATCAAAATGGAGCCCCCTGATAATATAATATATATTTTTAATTAGTTCCAAAATTTGAATCTTTAATTGAAAGATTTGATATAGAAAAAGTTGAAGAGGAATGTGATGTCGAAATACCCGGGTTGTGTCCGCCCAGAACTGAGAATTCCTCATCCTTACATCAAGAGAAAAGCCGAAGAAGAGAAATTTTATGCTCAGATATTGACTGATTTGTAAAAAATAACAATTGCATATTAGGTAGAGATGAACAGTTATGGTCTCCAAAGTTCTAATTTTATTCATATAAAAAAATGGAGGGACTAGGGGTAATGTGCTTGGAATAGGGTGTTAGGCGAGCAAAAAAAGATAGAGACTAAAGGATACTTTGGTAATTTGGGAAGAGATGTTTTACATAAGATCTTTTAATGTAACGGAAAAAGATGATACTAAGAGGCCGATGCATGCATGAAGGACACGCGAAAATGTTTTTTTGACAGTTATATTATCCCTATTTAAATATAAGCTGCTAACTTGCCACTAAATTTTAAGAGATTGGAGAAGGGCGGGATATATTTGGCAGTCTAGTTTATGGAGACAATAAGAGACCTTTGCTTCTAAAGTAGTATAAATAGTTAAAATATTTGATTATGGCTTTTCTGTCCAGGCTTTGTAGAGTCTTGGGCCTCTTGGCCCTTTGGACTTGGCCATTTTCTTAGTAGGTTTCTCTTGTAGGCAGAATTTATGATGGGAGATATTTGTGCATAAGTATACAGTGGGGGAGCGAAGAAGTTGGATATGGGGAGGTGACAATCAATACTTTGTTTTTTAGACTTATATCTTAATAAAGATGAAGAAAATTATACTTTATGGAATATTAGTGTTTTGTTTGAGGTTACATAATAGTGGCACAAGCTTTTGATTTTTAGTGTAGTGTGATACATTGTGTTTAGTAATATGTTAATCTAGTTTTAGTATCACCGTACTTTGTTATGCATTGCGTCTTTTCTAGCGTTCATTGTTGAATGATAATTCTAGCATTTAGTTCTCTTGCAGAATGATTATTTCTTATTTGATCTTATCATTTCTCAAAGCCGCTGTCAAATACTCCACATATGCTGGCAATGTATATTCTTACAGTGCTTCTGGATTAATTGTTTTTGCCGATTTTACGACTTTAGTTAAGTTGTAAACTTTTTTGCTCCATCAGTAGGTTTAGTCGGCCTTAATTGTGTTATCAGGTCTGTGTTTGTTGTGTTATTTGTCTTGACCTATGGCTCCAGGTTAAAGTCCTATACAGATGTTGCTTTGGCCATGTTGTCTCTTTTTGTTTTGTTTTGTTTTTCAGTCCCATATTTCAAAAAGGTGCACATCTTCTTCTTCCTCTTCATTAGTTTTTCCTAAAGCATACTTACACTTTGGCATTTCATCTTTGTCTCTCTTAATATCTTTAATCTGACCATATCTTGACAATTCAATAATGATTGTGATGAGTCTAAGGTGTTAATGCGTACTGTGAGATTAAAACAGGATTGAGGGAATGATCTTGATTAAAATAGCTACTGAATAACATCATGAACTGGAAAACTATCTGGTTTTGAGGGAAAAATAGCTACCCTTCTCATGTTTGTTACAAAACCTCATAGTAATAATAACCTAATGACTCAGCATAACAGACTACTAAACTTATAATAAATCACCCCTCCTTGTAACATATCAATCAATACAAGGCCCAACCAACTCTGCTCAGCCCCTAAGGCTCACCAGCAGCAATTTCATCAGATTTTCCAGCTTTCTTCCTCCTTGCATAGGTGTTTTTAACCAAAGGCTTATCAGATTGAAACGCTTATCAAACAATTTGTCGGAGGTACTTCAGTGTAATATGAACAATCATCTAATTCTGGTTCAAACCTACAGTTGCATAATGGATAAGCATGAGATGTTTTCGCTCACATCATATTTGTACTAGCAATGCTCCATCTTCATGACTAGTATCTTCAATATCCTCTCCTTCCTTTGTTTCTTTATGATTGACTTTTCTTTGCGATCTTGAAATTCATATTATTTGATGTTCTTTAGAAGTATGTGGTTATGGTTTTGTTGCTTGCGTAAGTTGTATCCCCCTGACTAAATATAGGAATCACATTGATATATCACATGCGGATGACCATGATGATGTCTAATGAATATCAGGAGATTCAAGCCAAGTTTAGTCTAATTGCACTCTAAGATCATGCTGATAGATTAAAGTGTTGAAAGAGGCCAAAATAAGCAAGTGGTATTCCCTTCTTATTTCTAGACTTAGCTGTTCAAATTAGATGGATTTTTGGAGTTGCTGATATTTGCCGTTGATTGCAACTGGAAGAGAAAGCTCTAATGGAATATTTCTCAATGTGCTGTTATTCTTTTGCTGTCATTGCTTGTTTATTTTTCTATTTGTGTAGAACACCGTATTCATGCTAGTTACATAACAAAAGATGTTCACAGAAGTTGTTTTTTGAAATATGATAAAGCTGGTTAGGAGCATGGATTGTAATACATTTAGAACTTTAATGTTGTTACATTTTGTCACTCTTGTCCTATTACCTGTAATGTTGCTAGGTTATATGTACTTACAAGGTAGTTTTTGTGGGTTCTTGATTAGAAATAAACTAGACTTATTCACATTAAATGCACTTAGCATATTATTTTCAAGTGGTCCTATCATCTAGATGAAAATTGTACTACATTCTATTTTTTACTACCCGGTGTTTATGATCCATCTAGGAATCTACCTTTTGGACAGTCTTTCGATAAAGGTGTCAATTGCATAAATCACTTGGTAGATTATGATAATCCATTGATTAAATACACCTACGTGCATAGAAGGGCCAATAAGGATGGTTTCCCTAGGGCTTAGGTAGGAGGGCTGTTGAGAAGACCATTAGTAGTTTGGCATTTTATTCCTCGATTTGTTAGAAAATTTGGTTAGGAACAGATGAGTCAGAGGAGAGAGTCAATAGTATTGTAACACTCCCATTTTTACTACTTAAAATTTTTGTTTTGCGGAAGCGTTAATTACCAAATTACTGGGTGTTACCTCTACACTTAGCATAGGTCCAGTTTCCTTACCTTTCTTATGTCAAGTGCTAAGTCTAAAACAAACCATAATCAAAGTAAATCAGCAGAAATACGAGACATTACATAAACAAAAGTTGTAGGTAATATACTTCGTACAACAATGGAAAATCAAAACACCAAGGGACATAAGAGTTTGAAGAAAACCGATTACATCAAAAATAGATATCTGAAGGTACAACACCGGTTTGTCTTATCTCTTAGAGCCAAAGACGCACTCTGAAAATGGAATCTCTTCCCAATGACTCTCTGCCTTGTCCCTATCATACTCTTGAAGCCACTCCATACCCTTCACATAATCATCTGTAAAAGTAATATTAGTACAACTTCCTTCTACTGAGTAAATCATAATACTTCACAAGAAGTAGCATACCCACATTGTACATAACCACACAAAATCTGAAAGGCATACTTGAGCACAAAACATGTAATATAACCACATGCAAATACTTATGGAATAACAACAAGTCTCAAGCCCAGTAGTAAAACATACTAGTTTACTTTACATCATTTCAAGGTACAGTAGACATATATGATTAGTTTAATAGATTCCAAATACCAAGATAGGGCGCTAGGGGAATTACCGAACTAACATGTCTAAAACAATTCCAATTACTAACGTAGGGCACTGAGGCAATTATTGAACCAACAAATCTAAAACAATACCAAGGTAGGGCATTGAGGCAACTACCAAACCAACACATCCTAATAATTCCTTTTTATTTTCTTGCATAATAGGTTCTTCCATTTTAAAGTACTCGAGGGGGATACAATCAACCCAGGGACACTGAGGTACACCTGATCATAAAGGCACTCAAAGGCAACATAATAGCTTGACTTTTGAACCTAGGGATACAGCAGTACGCCTGATCATATTGGCACAAAAGGCAATAGTATCCTCTAACCTCGTTCACCTAGTCCTTTAGTATCGATGCTCTCTATAGGGCCCATAGGTCACCTATAGAGTATATTAGGGCCTTATGGGGGCATAGCAGCACACCAACGAACCAAAACAAATGAGGGCTAGCACTTCGTCTCTAAGGTAGCTAATCCTAGAGAGCAACCATTTCCAACTCGAAGTCTTTCACTATAAGTATTAATATTTTAAGTGGTGATCACAGATGTCACATACAGCATAATAATTTCTATTTCCATGCTTAACTATTTTTTCTTTTATTTCTAATTATAAAGGTCAACCCTAAGGTTAGTAGTCTATGCCAAGCCAAGTCAATGTTAAGGTCAACCTATCAAATTCTAAGGCTATCCCAACATCCGGTTATTTATAAAAGATATATTAAGTCAAAATTACCAAAATGCCCTTCAAAATCCTAGTTTTTTCATTCTATTTATTTCCGTACCAAACATTATTATTACGAGAATTTTTTTCATGAAAAGGCTAAAAGGCAACGTTCTACATCTTATGCATTTAGTACGCACATATTTAAAGTATAGTACATCATTTAAATAAGGAAATTATTATCACAATACATGTAGGGAGATATCTCTAACCCTAGGTCATGTGAATAGAAGTCGACATAAACTAATCCTAATCATGCATATATGCTTCCATGCGAATCATCGTTACCCTAACTACCATGCATTAGCAATTTTGAGGTATTTAGCATATCATTCGAATCATAATTTGACAAGGATGAAAACCCTAACAAAACCCGAGACTTTCATACGTGAATCACGTAACATATTATCATGCATATAACTTTTAGTAATTGTACACATCATTCATTTAACATGTTATCATTTTATCATGCATGTCATAATATTAAAAGAGTATAAAACCCTAGCATGATTCTAAGTCTAAACAATTCTAGCATGATAGTTTATAAATTCTATCGCCTTATGAGTGATTGGATTTACCTAATCTAAAGTTACACAAAAATCTTTTCTAAGATCCTCAAGAATTACTTAGGAATTTAACACCCGAACACATATTTATTAGCATTTAATATTGCACAACAATAACACAAAATTACGAAAACAACTCAAGAATTACTAACCAGCCGAAGCATAGCAAAGGAAGCCACAACAAAATAGGAAGAATTAATGGATGTTGTCGAGAAGGAGAGGATGGGCAACGGTGCCTTAGGCCATCGCTAGGGGGTGTCTTCGGCAGGGATGGCCAGTGCAAGGGGGTGGGAACGGCTGAAATGACTGAAGCTAAGGGGTTGTGGTGGAAGTTGGTGCAACAAGGTAAGGAGGATCGACAGTTTTGGCCGAAGGAGAAGGGGGGTTGCGTTAGCTTTGGCCGTTGGTGAAGGGCGAGGCGTGATAGCTTTTGCCGAAGCAGAGGGGGTGGAATGGAGGGGATGGTTGATGGTGTGGTGGTGGTTTTAGTGGGAGTCGTTGAAGCCAAGGGGAGGGAGCCAGTGATGGTGTGCATTGTGGTGGAAAGAGAACGAATGCTGTAAGGAGCGATGGTGAAATGGAGAGGGTTTACTTATGTGAAGGAGCTTGAGGGTTGAGGCGCCAAAGAGGAATGAGGTGTTAGAGGAAAGACTTGGGAGATTCTGGAGGAATGGATGAGTGAGATGGTCAAGTGAGGACAGATATTAGAAGGAAGGATAGGGATATGGTTGAATATACCTTAGGCAAAGTGAGAGGGATGTTGGAACTCCTCAACTATGAATGGCCTGAAGCATCTGCAAGGGTTGAGACACTGAATTCCATCGAGGAAAATGTCCCAGCCTTTGAAAATGGGCAGATCAAGTCCAGCGGAAATGGGGGAGGAACTAAGCCAAGGAACTCAAAGCAATAGGAGTGTCCCATGTTTGATGGTGGTGATCCGAATGGGTCGGTTTTCCAGGCTGAACGGTTCTTCAACCTCAAGGGCACCCCAGAGGCTGAGAAATTGGAAGTGGTAGTAATGGCAATGGAAGGTAGGGCATTAGCATGGTTCTAGTACATTGATGACAACCAAGCTTCTCTACTTGGGTGAGTTTAAGAAACCTCCTCTTGGCCAAGTTTTGAGCTCACCATGAGGGATCTCTGTGTGAGCGATTCTTGGTGGTCAAACAAGAAGGATCAGTGGAAGAGTATCGAGAGCTGTTTGAGGTCATTGCATCACCATTGTGAGGAAGGCTTTCATTATAGGTGTTTGAAAGTATGCTTCTCAATTTGCTGAAGCCAATAGTCGAGGTCGAGGTGAGGACGTTGAGGCCTAAGGAACTCGCTAAGGCGATGGAGGTGGCCCGACTAGTTGAGGAAAAGAGTCGGGTTCTCCAGACGGTTCGAGCGGGTTTTTCATTTGCAAAATCAGGTAATTATAATCCTTCCATGCCAAACTATTGCACAACTTTTTCTCTTCCTTTGCCTTATTTGGCCTTTCTAGTTGGGATAAAACCACCTGCGGCAGCAACGACATCAAAAGGCAATAGTGTCCCCTTTGATGGCTCAAATGGGACACGTCGCTGACCAAAGCAGAGGAGGCTGTTAGATGCTGCATTGTTGAGAAGGGGCTTTGTTTAAAGTGTGACGAGGAATTCTTAGCTAGGCACATTTGCAAAAATCGGTTGCTCCAAGTCTTATTGGTGGAGGTGTAACACTCCAATTTTTTACTATTGAAAAATTTTGTTTGGAAAACCTTATAGAAGCAGAAAACTACTAAACACTGAGGTAAAATAGGTTGTTATTGCTGCACCTAACATAGGATTAGGTGTCAGCCGCTTGTTCTACGTTAGATACTAGGTTGAGAATTAAACCAAACAAAACCAAAGTAGAGAGAGCCCAAAACACATTATATAAATATCGAAAGAAAGACTTTCAAGTATAGGACTTCAACAGTCAACAAACATTCAAATACATGAGGGAAAATTAAGCTAAAGTACAGAAACAAAAGTAGGGCATAACCTTAAACTCCGGTCCATCAAGGGCCACATAAAAGTCTTCGAATATCCACACTTTCAGAACCCACGCCCAACACACCTACTACTGACCATTTTTCGAAAATTTACGTATGACCCTTGGCTCCTGGGAATGAGCAAGTGGTCGAGCAAACAGGTACATTAGTATGCTTCATACTGATCCACGAAAGTTACAAGCATGCAATATTCTAGCATAATATGGAGATCATACTAACATAGTTTATGCCTATTTCGTATAAACAGAATGCATGCTCTATTATGATTGTATCATGTATAGGAAAGTCATACCATACATGACTCATCATGCTTAACAATATAACATAACATCGTAGATGACAATATGCAATCTTATTAAGCAAATTGTCTAGCTATTATTATGGCTTCTATCAACCATGTGTTTAGTTCGACCATAAGCCATTTTTTTTCCACTTACCTAATCCATTAGGTCATTTGTTTATAAGCCATTGTCTCTTTTACCGTTCTCTTCCTTTTCCTTTTTATTTTTCTCCTTAGCCACATTCTTATTCCAAAATTTTATCCAAATACTTGTTCAAATTTTTATCGAGCGATGGATTGTGCACCAACCTATGGTCTCACATACCATTGAAGTCTATCTAAACCAAAGGACATAAAGTTCAGCCGAAGCCAAATAACCACCAATGGACATAAATATGGGCCGAAGCCAAGTAACCACCAATGGACATGAGTCCAGGCCGAAGCTAAAAACTAGCTTGTTAACCAGACCCTTTAGTATCGATATCCTCTAGTATATCATTAGTGTCTAGAGTAGGTAAGGCACCGGGACCTATTAGAATCCCGCCTGAAGGCAAAGCTCGAAAGCACTAATAAACGCCTGAAGGCAGACTAACCCCCGGTAGCTAATCAAGGATTGGGTAGCCCAGACCCATACACGACTCGATAATCTTTTGCATTGAGTGATTAATACGTTATTTTCAACGCTATGTAATCATATAAGGCCCATATAACATGCAAACAGGCATTCATATACTTATTCCATCTTAACCATTTCTATTCCCCTATCATGTAGTGAGATTTCCATTCATGCTTAATTAATTTTAACCAAATCTCCTCAGATTAGTCCATTTCAAGTCAATAATCCATATTACATTATCCCTCTAAAGTCATAAAATACTTATTCGAGTTTTCCCACTAAGGCCTTTACTAACACCTATTTGGTATGCCATGAATTATAATCCATTTAATTCATCTATTAGGTTGTTAATCTATGTCAAAAGGTGTATTTCACTTATTAAATAATCATTTAGTGGCCTTTGGCATAGTCTGAAAGCATATCCAAGCCAAAAGATCAAAATCACACAATCTGGTTAAACTAGTCGATTGGTTTGGCCTAACTGTTCGATCGGTTTCACCAACCAAATGATCAGTTTAGGCTAACCAGTCAACCGGTTTCGCTCAGCCAAACCTAAGGTTCCCTCGAACCGGTTGATCGGTTTGGCCAACCAGTTGATCGGTTTGGCCAACCAGTTGACTGTTCTGAGACTAGTCGATTGGTTCTACCAAACTAGTTGAAGGGTTTAAACAGAGAGTAACCAAGGTCACCACAGATCCACCGGTCGATCGGTTGGGGCCAGCCCATTGATTGTTTTAAGGACCACTCAATCAGTTTGATTTAACCAGTCGATCGATTTTCCCCCAAACAGCACAGAACATACATATTTATACGAATTCCCCCTAAAAAATATACCACATCCAAACCAAAACTTATCATAGCATTATACCAATAATTTATAAGCTTATAAACTAAATCATGCTTCACAATTAATCAAATCAACCCTATTTCCCTCAAATCATGCCTTTTCTCATGTTTCACAAGAAATCAACATGCATCAATCTGAAGCCGAATTCTCATGCAAACCTATAAAATTCGCACTTTAAAGGATACACCAGATCATATGTTTAATCATGCCACATTTCAGAAGTAAGAATGACTTACTTGATGCAAGTAAAACTTTTTCACAAATAGAGAAACTTAGCATTGAAGATTTTCAACTTCCAAACCTTAAAAACAGAAAGTTAAAGCTTTAGAAATCCATGAATACTTTTCACTATTCAAAATTTAAATGAGAAGGAACAAGCTTACCAACTTTAGAGAAAAACAGAGAATTTATGTTGAAAGAGATTCAACTTCATCCTAAAATATAACCCTCCCTTACTTAAAGATAAACAAGAAGTAGCTAATGAAAGGATCATAAGAGTGGAAAAGAACCGAAATCAAGGTTGAAGTGGGGACAAAAGAATACAGGTACTAGAGAGCTGGAATACCTCGGAGGCTGAAAGAAAAATGAGTAGAAGGGGTGATTAGGGCTATTTATAGCTAAAAAATCCATTCGAGAACAAGTGGGGTTATGCACTGATCAGAAACCCTAATTTCTACTGTTTGAATTTTTGCTTAACGGGCGGATTTTGTCAAAGATAGGTTGAAATGATAATTTTTGGAGAATGTAGGTCGAATTTGCCCATAAAATATAAACACAAGAAAGGAAATGAACGATTAGTATGGGAAAGAATCCCCCACTTGAGTAGAGTCTATCTGGGAATTGAAGCAACGATGCAGAGAAGAGAGGGGAAAAAAGACAAAGCTGAGGTCATCCTCTTCCTTAATTGTCCAAATTGAACCTTCGAATAAGTTTGAAGCAACAATTGGGGTTGAATGTATGATAAGTAGGGCTAAGAATCTCTAAAGAACAGTTTGGAATGGGATTATCAAGGTTTTATTTTGGTATAAGAGGTTTTCCTAGAAAAATTGAGTTTTGAAAATGTATTCAGCTTGACAAACCATTCGATTGTTCTAACGACTAGTCAATCGGTTTCCCCAAATCAATCAATCAATCAGTTTGTTCGAACAAAACCTTTTAGTTCAAATGACAAACCAGTCGATCGGTCTATAGTACCAGTTGATCGATCTACTTGAACTCATTTTATTCAATTTCCAAATCAATCATAGCTCCAAATCAAAATCAAACATTATTAAATTTTAATAAACACTAACTTCTCATTTAACAAACTTTACAAAAAGATGGATCATTATAGGAGTATGAAATTATGGAGGAAACAAAGAGGATTGAGGAAGCTCAAGTGACAAGCTAAATTGAGACAACGGGGGCAGCAGAAGTAGACTATGTCGAAGGTATAGTAGAGCTTTATATGAATTTAATCGTGGGGTTTACAACACCCTGGACCATAAATGTCCAAGGGGAAATTAGGCATCACCCGGTGACGATTCTCATTGATTGCGGGGCTGCTTAAAACTTCATTGCCTTCGATGCAGCAGGTTAGTTGAATCTTCCCTTATCTTCCACTGCGGCTTACAGTTTTATGATTGGTACAGGGGGTATGATCAGACACACGACATTTGCAAATGAGTTCAGGTGGTGTTGCAAGAAATAGAAGTGGTTGAGGACTTCGTGCCCTTGGAATTGGGTAGCTTAGACATGATTTTGGGTATGCAATGGTTGTCTAAGCTTGGGATGATGTAAGTTAACTGGAAGACACAGTTATGAAATTTCCTTTGGGAAACACTATGGTCACTCTCCGTGGGGATCTCAGCTTTTGCAAGATACAAATATCACTTAGAGGCATGATGAAGTTTGTGGAACAAGAGGATCAGGGAATGCTGGTGGAGTACATATCTCTGGGATTGGTGGAGGAGGGAGACACGGTATGGGGAGAAATTCCAGGGGTGCTCAGGGTGGTCCTAGCGCAATTTGTTGATGTAATGTATGAACCTATGGGATTGCCACCGCCGTGAGCCAGGGACCACCAGATTGAACTCAAACCAGGGGCTCCTAATAGTATCCCTAGATAAAAAAAAACATATTGAAAAATTAGTGACAGAGATGTTGGTTGTTGGGATTGTTCAACCAAGTCGCAACCCATTCTCTAGTCCAAAACTTGTGAAAAAGAAGGATGGGAGTTGGCGTTTTGTGTGGATTACCGCGCTCTCAACTGTGTGACCATAGTTGACAAGTTTTCAATTCCGGTCATTGATGAGCTGCATGGAGTGGTGGTCTTCTCTAAGTTGGACTTGAAATCTAGGTATCACTAGATCCGGGTTTGAATTGATGGTGTGCCCAAGACAGTGCTTCACACACATGAGGGCCACATTATGAGTTCCTTGTAATGCCCTTACTTTTTAAGCACGGATGAACGATGTGTTCAAAACCATTTTCAGGAAATTTATACTGATTATATTTTGATTTTTATCTCAAGTATGGCAGAGCATGTGCATCACTTGGAGATGGTGATGGAGGTGCTATAGAGACATTCACTCTGTGTGAATTCTAAGGTGTGCTTGTTTAAGCCACAGGCACTTGAATTCTTCGGGCTTAATTTTTCAACTAAGGGGGTGGTCGTGCACCCTTATAAGATTAGTGCTAAGATGGACTGGCCCATTCCCAACACTTTGAAGGAGTTATGGGAATTTTTGGGTCTTACGAGATATTATCGAAAGTTTATGAAGGGGTATGGACATATTGCGTCACTCCTAATGGCTTAGCTTAAGAAGGATTGCTTTGGGTGGAATCTAGAAGTTCAAGCTGCCTTTGAGGCACTGAAGTGCGCCATGACCAGTGTACTAGTGTTGGCATTGCCTGAATTCCAATAGCCTTTTGAGATTGAGACAAATGCGTCAAGAACAGGTATAGGCGTTATGCTAACGCAAGGGTAGCGGCCCATTGCATACTTTAGTTAGACCTTGGGGCAAAAGGCATGACTAACGTTAGTTTATGAACTTGAGCTTATGGCTGTAGTGTTGGTTATGCAACAATGGAGACGGTATCTGATGGGGTAGAAATTTTTGGTTCGCACTGATAAGAAAAGTATGAAATTCTTGTTAGATTAGTGAGTGGTAGGGAAGGAACACCAGAAGTGGGTTTCGAAGCTTTGGTGCTATAACTTTGATATAAAGTATCACCGTGGGTGTGAAAAATAAAGTAGTTGATGCTTTGTCAAGAAAAGAGTTATCCACTCTTTCCGTGGATTGGTAGGAGTAGTGGGGTGATTTGTAAGCTAAGATTGAGGTAAATTCGACCTTTCGACTGAACAAGGAGGCCCTTTAGGCAGCACCTGATGCGTTTCCTAACTACGTACTATGCCAAGGCAATTTTCTATTTAAGGGCCGCTTGATATTTTCAGCCACCTCCCCTTTCATCCCTCGATTGCTAAAAGAATAGGGGGCATTCGGGGGTATTGAGGACATTCCACTGATTGTCTTGAGATGTGTTTTGGTTGGGAATGAGGAAGAAGGTGCACCGTTTTGTTGCAGCTTGTGATGTTTGTCAGAAAATAAATCATTAGCACTATCTCTTGTAGGCCTGTTGTAGCCCTTGCCCTTGCTAGAGCAAGTATGGGCTGAAATTTCAATGGACTTCATTGAGGGACTGCCTCGGTTAGGGGGTACACTTGTGTGTTTGTGGTGATGGATCGATTATCCAAGTATGCATATTTTTTCTGCTGAAGCATCTTTTTACAGCCCAGATGGTGGCTGTTGTTTCTGTCGAAGAGGTTGTACGACTACATAGGTTTCCTAAAGCTATCATTTTTGATCGGGACAAGTTCTTCCTTAGCCATTTTTGGCATGAGTTGTTCAAGCTACAAGGCACCTCTCTAAGGTATAGCTTAGCATATCATCTGCAGACGGATGGACAGATTGAGGTAGTTAACCGTAGCCTGGAAACATACCTATGGTACTTTAGGTATGCAAAACTTAGTAGTGGGTTAAATGGATAAATTTAAGTACAGTTCCTCTTACCATTCAGTTATCCACACTACACCATTTCAGGCTCTTTACAACAGGTCTCCACCTCCTTTGGTTAGGTATGTGGAGAGGCACATACTACTGGCAGCTGTTGATCAAGAGTTGAGGGATCGGGATCTAATGTTACCGGAATTAAAATACCATCTGGTGCACTCTTAGATAATAATGAAGACTTCAGCTGATGAGAAGAGGTGCCATTTGGAGTTTGAAGTAGGAGACTAGGCCTATGTCAAGCTCAAACCTTACCACCACAAATCCTTGGCCAAATGCCTCAACAAGAAGGTGTCACCAATATACTTTGGGTCATGCCGTGTGGCTGCAAGGGCAGGGAAGGTATCCTATCGGATGGAGTTATCGGATGATGTTCAAATTCACCCAGTCTTTCACATTTCCATGCTGAAGTTGGGGGTGGGAGATCACACTCAAATTCAACCTTTTCCGGCAGCTCTATCTGAAGAATTGGAGTGGAGAGTTGTGCTGAGTGAATCATTGGCTGTCCATTACACCTCAAAGGGGGTGTTAGAGGTATTGATCCAGTGGCAGGCTTCCGGATTTTGAGGCAACTTGAGAGGAGTTGAGGTTCTGAATGCGCAATTCCTGTCTTCTACCTTTTAAGGAAAAGGTCAAATTCTAAGGGGAAGGTATTGATAAGCCATTGGTTAAATACACCTACGCGTGTAGAAGGGCCACTAAAGATGGTTTCCTTGGGGTTGTAGATACAGGATGATTTTACCCCACGAGTGTCAGGCAGTGAGGGCTGTTGAGAAGATCATTAGTACTTTGTCATTTTATTCCCCAATTTATTAGAAGATTCGGTAAGGTAGATATGAGTCAGAGGAGAGAGTTAGTAGTATAATCTAGCATGATTTTGTAATAAATAGAGAGGAAAATAGCGGCTATGGGGGAGGTATTTTTTTTGGTCGAGTGTGTGAGGCTTCCAGGACCTCGAATCCTTGATTTATCCTCATTCAATGCAATCTCGACTTTTTTTTTTTCCTCTCCCAATTGTTTGAGTCCTTGCTACTGTATTTTCCTGTTATTCCTTACAGATTATTGATCTGTTTTTGATGTGTGAGTAATCTTTTAGTCTTTCACATGCAGACATGAGCTTGTTGCTTTCTTTTTCTGTGATTCTCTGGACAAGTTTTGTTTGATGGTTGCTTCTTCATGACAGCATAGATGGGCCGTACCGTACAAATAAAAAGATTAGTTTCTTTTTCTTTCCCATTATATATGGTGATTATCAGTTGTGGGATTACTTAGTCATATGCTTATTGGATAATCATTCCCTTCTTATTAGATGATAAAGCCCTGAAATTCACGTATTTCAATGTTGCTGGTAGCATTTCTGCTGCTTCCATTAGTGACTTTACCCTATTAGGTCTTACTGTTTGAAATGTGAATGCAGCATTAGGGTTAGGATCATCTTGAGTTCTAAGATAACTGGACAGGTGAAGAGAAATACATAGCCAGCTAGAGTGGTAGGTTTTTGGTTTTACAGTTAGGTATGACATGACTAGGATTAAGATGCTGTGCGTTAAAATATTTAGAAATTATATTGCAAAGCCAAATTTTAATGTTCTTTACTGGAAAGCATTATGTTAGTAGAATGAGAGAGTAATTTCTGGGAATGATACAGAGGCTGGTTATGGGTGTGGAGTGATATACTTAGGCAATTGTGTTACCTAAGGAGGGAGTTCGTTTAACAGTGTCTTAATCAAAATGTTCCATCTTTGTCAAAGGGGGCATCCTTCACAAGCAATGTTTCATACTTCTAAGTTTTTTCTAGCCTGATTATGTAACATCCTTGATTTTCCAACACCAACCTTTCGAAAACAAGCAAATATGGTTACGTTAAATTAATACTGTGTGCATTACCGCTTCATCCAAGCAGACACCACCATTCCACTTACACTTGATGTGAAGTTGTACCTAAAATAGAAACCAAAAATATAATGCCAAATATTATTAAAATGAAATGAATTGGCAATAGTAAAGTCAAACACTACCTCCAGACGAGTACAACCATAAATGAAGTAAGACTATTACATCGAAAGTTCAATGAAAAAAATTGCAAATAAAAGACGGAACTCCAAAATGCCATAACTCTCTCTCGACCTATCCCGCATACATTCATCCATAATCACATGTGGTCATCCCATGAGGTAATCATAGATCATCGTAGGTTCTGTTTAAAACCAGTAACAAGTTACCTTGAGAATATCATATATCATGCAATGCAAATATGTAACTGGTTTTATGAAAAGAAGAGATCATATACATATACTTAGTACATAAAACAAGCATAACCTGGATGGCCTCACAATTAAGGAATGCGCAGATCCATTATTTATTAAGCTTCTTCGTTAAGTGATTACATAAAACATACCAACCAGTTTTATTTAGTTTTATTTATTTAAGTGGACAACCAAAACAAACCAGGAGAATCACTTGCAAAACCCAGGGGAACAAATCCAAAGGGGCAAAAAACAAATGATAAACCAACAATAGGTGGATTACTCTTGGAGAAAACACCTAGAAGAGGAGACATGAAGTGTGGGCACCCCCTTTAAATGACTCGTAACTACCTAGAAGGGGAGACATGAAGCCTTATTGATCTAATATAGATAGCCAAATGCAACCAAGTGACTACAAGTCATCAAATCCAAAGTTAAGGCTATTGCAAATCCAACCCTGGAAGACCTTAAAACCTCATTCAATCTTCCACATCAAGTTATTTACATTTTAATTAAGGCGAGCACATAATGCAAACAACTTCCTATGTTTAACCTTTTCTATAAACAATACTTTTCATGTATAAACCACATCCAAAAAGAGAGCCATCAATAACTTACACTCTCCATAAATATCACTTTCCAATCTTATCGCCATCCCTATACAATACTTGCCACAATTAATACTTCAAAATTAATCACTTTCCAAAATCAACCACTTAACTCAATCAAACATTACAAAGGTCAACCCGACCTACAAAGCTAGAGATAAATAATACTTATTTGGAAAATAAGGAAATTAAATATTACATAAAAACAAAAAAATATGCTGAAAACAAGTGGGGAGATTGACAATCATGTAGGTATGGATGTTACAATATTTTTCATATGTTTAGCTTAGATATTAGGAAAGATTTGGCTAAAAGATGAATCTTAGGTATAAGGAAATTTCAAGATACCCAAAAAAAATGTATATATATATATAAGAAAAACATTCGATGCTTACAAATAAACGGGTTGGTTGATTTTCTGGAATTTTTTGTAAAAAAAAAATTATAAATTTTTGGTGAAATTCATAGTTTTCCCTTTTGTCATTTTATATATATAAAATGAAGGTGATAAGTAAGCAATTGAAATATAGAAAATGAATAAATACTTTTAAATTAATAATTTAAGAATTTTAAAAATGTTGTGGCATGAAATTATGACTAGTCCATTATAGTAAGTTTTCCATATAAGGAAAGTTTCTAAAAATATAAAGTACTTCACTTTAGCTTTGATCTTCAATTCAAAAGGAATTACAATCTTCACAAGTTGAGGTCTTCAGAGAGCCATTATTGTTGTGTTCCTTTCACTTTTCTACTTATTATTTATTGGTGGTTTGATCTTTTTATATGTCAGTGGCTTTTCTTTGACTGGTTCCTATCCAAAAACTTGTCCCTTTAGGATTGGTGTTGATTTAGCAAAATTGTTTTTTCTTTCTTTCTTTCTTTCTTTCTTTCTTCCTTTTTTGGTCAGAACTTAGTCATAGAATCCTAAATTATCTTGATGTGAAGAATATTATTCTGGACTTGCTTTGTAAATATATATCTTTTTCATTGTAGATGGATGATGTCTTTGGATGCTATGTGTTGGTTGTAATTTTGGATTTTGAATGGACCATACATGGCTACGTTTTGATCCTTTGAGGTACTTTGTTTAGCTACAAAAGATTCAGAATCTTAGTTGTCCTAAGATTAAGATTTATAGCATTAGAAACAGAGATCATTTGTCATTTTGAAAGCTCTAATCTCTAGACATGAGGAACAACTCTACTCTTTTGGTCTCTCTGATGGTTAATGTGATTTTGATGTGATGATTTCTGATTCATTTGAGGACTAAAAATTTGCTTTTAATTTCATTCTTTTGAAGCTTAGGTTTGTTTTGCTTTTTTTCTTTTTTCTTTTTCTTTTTGTCTTTTCTTTTGGGGGTATGTGAGTCAGCCTTTTGGTTTACAAGCATTTACCTTAGTATACAATTGGCAAAATATTGATGGCGATTTCCATTTTGGCAGGTCTATTACTTCTATCATTACTGAATGAAAATTAGAAGTAGCTATTGCTAATTATGTTTGGCTAATGGAGAATAAAAGACCAGTGGGTTTATTATTCTCTTACATTTTTGTTTACATAAAGTGTTAGAAATTCATTGTTGTTTTAACAAAAGCCTGGAAGGTTTTGTATTCGAGAATGATCATGCACATTGACTCTTGAAGCAATGCTTATCTTTGTTGAATGAAGAGAGTTGAAAGGAACTGTATGATGCCAAAACATAAAAATGAACCTCAGAGGAAGATCTATTGATTACTAGTTCATCTAATTTCATCCAGGTCTCCTCTAATAGGCAAGCCACATGGTGGCCATGGTTGTTGGGTACAATAGGAAGTTGATGCATGATGGTGTTTGTTTTGTAGGATAGAAACAAATGGCATCCCTCGGGATCATTGTTAATTTGTCAAAGATCACATATGTTATGGGCTTTGCTATAGAAAAATTCCACATATGGAGGATTTAGGTAAGTCTCCCATTATCACTTTTGTGTTTATAACCCATTAGTATGAGTATTAGATTGAGTGCTTGTACGAGGGATTAATGGAGGGGTGATTGTGATGATGATATGAAAAGATGATAAGCATTGGGTTTGGTGACATAATAGGAGCTGAGAGAGACAAGAGAGAGAGATTGAGGGAAGACTTTATAGTTGAGAATTAACTCTTTAGTTAATTCCTAGACTAATTCCAGCACAGGGTCTCTTTATATATGGAATCACAATCCTAAGGTTACCATAAGAGTATTCTTTTAACATGGTAATCTAGTTATTCAATTTAGAATTGTAGAAACATTTCCTAGTACAATTTCTACTTAAAACTAAAGTTTTGCAACCCAGTTATTTCCTAATTATAAAATTAGCATACTTAGGCTAGTAGTTAATATCTTAACAATATAATAATATTCTAGCATAATAAAATATATATAACATCCAAATAAAGTCTATAAAAATATATATATGCCTTACCAAAGCCAAGCTCTTTTGGCCCAAGTCCATAACAACACACCCCTTGGAGATTGAGTTCCTCCTCAAGCTCAAAGTTAGGGTAAAGGTATGCGAAATCAGTGGTATTTATCCATGAATGCTTGTTAGAGATGCATTTCTAGGGGACTATTGTCTTTGTGATGCCATCTTTGTTGTGTACTTGTAAGATTTGGCATGATTGCAGCGGAATTTGTTGTAGCATGATTTTTGGCCAACAACTTAGGAGGGAGGGGGTGCTAGAGAGAGAAAGCAGAGAGAGGTGAGAGCAAAAGAGAACGTGTTATTGGATGTTGTGAATGAGAGATCATAGGGAATGGGAAGTGAGACCTAATAGGGGTTGAGTACAAGAGGGGTGGAGGAAGAAAGGAGATCCTATGGAAGTGACCCATTGTAAAGGGTTAGCATGCGTGGTCTTCTAAGGCCCTATATCATGAGTTGGGCCTCGGGAGTCTAGTCTCGTATATTAGTTGGGATTAGGCTGACTATGGGCCTTGGTTGACTCTCTAGTCTATCAGTTTGGTTTTGGAGATAACCCAACTCAGAACTCAAATCAAAATCTTTTCTTCTTCTAATTTAGCCAAGAATGGAGCATCCCATGAGTCTAGTTTAGGATGGACCAACACAGCTTTTAGATCTTCACATTGAATTATGTAAAAGTCAAATGTGGATATTCTTGATGCATATTTTAATACAATTAGGTCAAAGATTGCCTTTGGGTGAGAAAGTAAAAGGGAAGAAATAGGGTTGAAGATGATGAAGAATTTGATCTTTGGTAACTCCTTAGATCATATACTTATAAGTACTACCTAAGGTATTCAAACTCTTAGGATAAAACTAGCAAAATTTTATGATACAACTTCAAACTCATGTACTAGAGGTTAAAGAAGATAAGCTCATTTTTGAGGGCATATAAGCAGCTAAGACAAGTTGTTTTCTTATTCTCCTTTGTCTCACGTATAGAATGTATTGAAACCTTTTAGGTACAACTAGGCCATTACATGTGAACTAGGAATTTAAAAGACTAACTAGCTAATTTAACTAGAAAACAACCCAAACAGCCCCTGATGCCCCCATACCAGCCCTCATGAAGTTTGAAATTAGATTTGTAACTTCCTTAACTAAATATAAGACATGAAAGAATCAATAAAATAGATACAAGGCTTATTGGAATATTCATAACAGCCATAAACAAAATTAGAAACAAACAAACTCTTGTTTTGGTTGTAAGCGAACCAAAAAGTGAAAATAATGTATTTTAGCCTTTCATTCATGAAAGACTTCCAATACTTGTAGATGGTAGTCCTCCTCCCCTTGTTTTGACTTGATTTGGCAAGACTAAAAGCCCTGAAAGTGACTTGACTATGGCATGAAAAGGACTTATAGATGGTAGTCCTCCTCTCCTTGGTTTGACGCCACATATGGCTGGAAATGGATGCTGCCGTTTCTTGTTGTTTTACCTTAGTTTTTGTTGATCAAACTTAAAATAAATGTGCTGAAAAGATGCCCTCATATCAGCCATAAAATTGAACCTGCATGGCTTCCCTCAATCCATAATACTGAGCCATATGTGAGCCATTTTTTGATTGGAAAATTAAGGGCTTGCCTAACTAGGAATAGCAATTTAATTTCAGTCCAGGGCTTTATTATGGCCCTCCTACTTAGGAAAATTAGTAGTATTGGCTATTATCACATGTGGTGGATGCTTTCGCATCAACTTTTGTACATACACTAGTAGGTGCCAAGGTATTGAACCCACATACCCGCTTTCAAGGAAACGTGTATACCCTGCCAAAGAATGGCGCATATTCCAAATGTGTTGACAACTGTTGTGCTACTGAAGTTGTAATATTGTTTGGATGAACACATACCAGTAAGAGGTGAGCCCTAAATTTGCAATAACCGCTCGTCAGTTGGGGGAAATCAACTTGAGCAACTATTTGTAGTGGTGGCACTTGTGGAAGAGCGGGAGGGAGTTTGGTGTCCAGACGGGGATTCTTCTAAAAAGTTGTAAATCATCGACTTAATGGAATATTCAAGCTGGTCTCATACAATGATGGCCTAACCAGAAAGTTCCTCAATGTTGGTTGTATAGGATGATATTACTTAAGCAGCAAGGCTGAGGTAATTGGGGTAGATATTTTGGTAGGAGGATGGCGGCATGTGAGTTGAAACTAAGCTTAGAATGACGAGAACAATGTTTGAATATTTAGTGTTGCCTATCATGCTTCTCATTGTTCCATTTGGCTATGGGAACACAATTTGACCCAACTATTTGTTATTATGCCCAGCGCCCAGTATAGGATCCATAAGTTCCGAGGGACTAAATTTGAGGTGTAAGAGACTAGGAGGCCCGTAAAGTGCTCAAATTCTAATGGGATATGAGAGTCTGGAATCCCGAGGGACTGGGTTAGCTAGCTAGTCAATTCATACAATTAAATATTGGTCTCGATATGCGATATCGGTCGATATTTATCGGAATTTGGATCTTGGTGATATGTAACAGATTTAGAATTTCATATATTTATCCGCGATATATCAGTTATCGGTCGATATTTGTCGATATTTTACTGATACTTATCCAATATAAGCTAATATTTACCGATATTTGCTAATATTTATTGAGGAAAAAAAATCGCAGCGCAACAATCGTGACATATAAAATATTGTTTGCGGTACTCCTATACCGCGATTGCGATTTTATTGCTTGAGTCAACTTCATCGTTCCTAGGCCACAAAAATTGAGTAGCTTCCAATGCTTTCCATCAACGATGTGTCACTAGAAATAACTTTAAATTTTTTAGGGAATGGAAGTTGTGTTACTTGGTTGATGACTAAAATTTATCGTTGCTTTAGTGCTCTTTATGTCCACTTTTGTGTACACTAATGGTGCTCCATCTATAATGGCGAGGAAGGTCAATAGGTGTGGTAGTAATGCTATGAAGTGTGGGGGCGACTGACAAAGCAATAATAGTCTAGGTGCTCTCATTGGTGGTTGATAGTGTGGTACGAGTTGGTAGCTGGTAGAGATTAGTATTAAGTGAAATTACAGTGATAATTTAGGATGTTGAGAGCCTGATCTCTCCTAATTCTAGGTATTTAGTGCTCCCAAAACTTTTTTATTTTTTTCCCCTCCCCCTTTTTGCTATCATTAATCCTCTATTTATAATATTAATTAGAAGATTCTAAGCTTAAAAATCCCTAACACTCTTAACAAACTAACCCTTAACTAACCACAGTAAAGTAATTAGTTGTAATAGCCTAACAGTTTGTAGCCGTGCCTCTCTTACTGCATGTATAAACTGGTTCTGACCTATCCGAAAATTGAAGGATCTGAATTTTTTTAACTTTTAATCCTAATGCCTTCTGCTGCTCCCAATGGATTTGAATCTTGCAATGATTAAATTACCTCAGCTCATGCCTGGTTGTAGTTCAAGAGCATTGCTGTTCTTCAAGTGCTCTGTCCAGTCTACAGGATCTTGATTATTTGACCAAGTGAATTTAGGCCCCAAGCTTCTCAACTCACTTAGATCATTTCTCATTAAGCATTTCTCAAGCTCCATCATCTCTCCATGATGCAAGTTATCTCCCTTATCCTTCATTAAATCTCCCGGGGCAATGAAATATTACTATGTTGAGGGTGAAAAGCTGTTAGTTGTTGCCACAGCTCCTTTCTAGTACCAGCATCATTGCTAGCATACACCTCTGACAGACAATATTGCCTTCCATCGATTTAGATAAGATAATAGTGCATTACCTGAGCCTTTGCATCAATCAATTGCACAGTGATTAACCAGGATTCCATAATATCCAAATTTGTTTATTGGGATGGTTATAATACTTGTGCAACCGGGGACAAACTTCCTCTATTATCACTACTTATCTTTTTTTAACCTTGTTTCTAATAGCTCCATCACATCTATATTCATTCTCACTTTCCTTTGCTTCAGAGACTTATTAATGTCTCTAACGTTCCACACAGATATTATGATCGGACAGAAAAAACAGGCACTTTAGAGTTGAGACTCCACTTGTACGCCTTGCCCACCATAATCCACTACTGCAAAAGTCATGATCTTCTTACCTTGGGCTTTCATACCAACACCAATCACATTTGCATGCACTATCCCTTTAGACGTTGAGGATCCAACCTCCACCTTGCTGTCATTCTGCCTAGTTCCCTGTACATCTTCAGAGGCCTCATGGCCTGCCAAACATACTATGAAATATTTGTATCACAATTGCATATCTGCTTCAACTTCTTTATTTTTTGGTCAACTGCGATGTAAAATTCCCAAAACACAACTGCTTTATAAAATCACATTTTTTTTTCACGATGATATTGGTGAAATATCAAATATCAACCAGTATTTGCTGATATTGACTTATATTTACTGATATTTGTTGTGAAAAATAAAAATAAAAAAATCACACCATGACAACTGTAACATATAAAATATTTTTTGCAACATCTTGATACCACAATGACCGCGGTTTTTATTGCTTGTTGCCAAGTTTCCCGAGTCTTACTTTGATCCATTTTCTAACTACCTCTGCACCCTTGCCTTACTATCACTTTGCACCCCCCAGTATCGTAACCAATAACGTCAAGTTTTGTGCAGTAACTAGGCCTCCAGTCCTCTGCCACTCTTTGCTTGGAAGGCCCACATCCACCTCTACTAGTATTCTAGGATAAGATACACAGGTTTTGGTTGCTGTCACCATATCAACGCATATGGGTATACCAACACAGCTGCCAATTCTACTTACAGAGTCAATAGACCTGTGAGTAAGAGGGAGTCTCAGTAATGTCACCCATAAAAGCATTTTCCTCTATTAAGTACTATCAAACGCCATAGTATGTCTCATTTCTCAAGTAACAAAGGCGTGACCCCACAGGACCAAAAAGGTTTCGCTAGAATAGCCATACAATCCTCCTTTGATGCAAAGTAGGATGAAAATAACCTTGGTCATGGTGAATTACTTGTGGGCCAGCAGCCAATTTGCCCCTGTGCTCAGTAACAAATCTGACCATTTGTTGATGAGTAGCTTGAAGACTTGCTACCATGCCAACAAGTGTGAATGTGTATTTTTGTTACCTTTTCGCTATCTCCTGCTTCAATTTGGCCTGGGTTTCACCATTAACAACCACAAGCAGAGAGTAGGTGAGATTTAGAATCTCTCTGATTCTTAATCAGGATTTCCTTCCAACTAATTTCAGTGTTAGTCAATGGTTCTTTATTTGCTCCTGAATATGCTATTTCATCCTCCTTTTTTGAACTCTCCATCATCTTGTCCCCATGTGCAATAGGAGTTGTCTATGGTGTTTTCAACACTAATTTTCTCACTGCTTCACGAAATTCATGCTTTGACTGTTCAAGATTACTATTACATGCTTTTGATGAGTGGTGCTGAGGCACTTGTGTCATTGGACCGCTAGAGTTAGTTATCACTGGTGGTGGATTGCCCTTTTTTGTTTTTTTCTTCATTGGTAATTTAAGATGGGCAAGATTTCCTAGTGCGAGGCATATATTTTTGATTTTCTTTTCTTTGGTGAAGCTTGGACTTCTACGTGGCTATTTTTACTTCAATGTTTGTTTATAAAATGTCACATGAATGGCGGACTGCTCTCAGATCTGATGGCTTGGTTATATTGGAGTCCATTGAAAGCCCATCACTGTCTTGTTGAAAATTCTAACATCTCCGTATACATTCTTGGTGCTTCTTTGATGCATATGGGATACAATTGGGTCAAGCTAGGATGAAGATTGTATATGGGTTCTTGCAACCTGAAAGATAAGAAAATGAAAGAGAGGTTGAAGATGAAGAGAAAATATGATCTTTGGGAGCTTCTTAGATCATTTACTTGAAGATACCACCTAAGGTATTGAACACATAGGATAAAATCAGCAAGATTTTGTGGGATAAGCTTCAAACTCTTGCATTTGAGTATGAAGGGTAGGGGAGCTCGAAAATAAGAGCATATGGCAGCCAAATATGAGTTGTCCTCTATTAATCCTCAACTCAACACTTATAGGACTTGGTTGAGGCTATTTTTGTTACAGTTTGACTACCTATTACACATGGATTAAATAATTCAATTTTAACTATCTAGTGTAGTTAAAATCAAACCAAAACTAACCCTCCCAAGCCCTTCATGTGCTCCCACATTGGGGTCTGGTTGCTATTACATAAGTTAGATAAAAGCACATAAAAATAAGTTGAAACAAGATCCTAACAGCTCACAATAAAAAGGGAAAGAGATAAATATATTCTTTTATATTGTAAGATACTCAAAAGTGCAAAGAATGTCTTCATATGGGATATGGCAGCAAAGAAGGTCTGGATGGCAGCAAATCAGGTCTGAAAAGATTGAAAATGACTTGTGCATGACCAGCTCTTATGCTCTTTGTTCAATGCACCATGAAGCCAAAAATGGCTGCTGAATGAACTTGTTTGTATGCATTATTTTTGAGTTGAGTTGCTTGAAATAAATTGCTGAAAAGATGCCTCTCAATACTCAATATTTCGTGGCTCCCCACCGAAGCTTGTCCCAAGCCACTTTGAGCCATTTTAAAAGTTGGAAAAATTAAATGGATTACTTGCATGGCTAGGGTTGATTTGCATGGCTAAGGTTAGCTAATTAATTTAACCCAAGTGATGAGGGTTTTATTAATGCTCTCATTCTTAGGAACATTAATAGCTAGGCTATTATGACATGTGTTAGATGCTCCAGCATTATTCTTTACGTTGCACTTCAATGGACACATTAAAAGTTGGTGGTGGTGGTTGTGGTTGTATTTTTTTATTTTTTATTTTATTTTCCCCCCTTTAGCACCCTATTTTGCATCTTTGCCACATTTAATTCCATTTTGTATTTACACTGAATGATTCGACTTTCTCATAGCATTGGGAAAGTTTTATAGGAACATCTTCCTTTATCTTATCCTCCCTTTCCCTAAATCCTTTCTGTCACTAGAGATGTAATTTTGGCACTTGACAAATATAAGCATATTCATAGATTCTTGAAGGTGGCATATTATGATGTTCAGAAGACAGAATCGAGTTCGAAGGTATGGTTTGCTGATGAGAATATTACGAGGAGACCATTTTTGGACGTGTTAATAGAGTGAAGCATGTAACTTCTGGTCATATTGGTTACGATAGACCTTTTTCATAATTATGTACTGTTCATCCGAACCTATTTGGTATTTATCCCATGCATCTTTATGTAATAGAACAGGCATAAAATCAGTTGCAATCATGATTAATGATCCAATGTTGACAGTTTTGGAAAGGAAAAGAAGGGCGGCAACTGAGGCAAGTAAATAACACATTTAAGATTCCATGTACGACGAATATCACTGTATTCTAACAAGCTGGCAATGGCCAAATATTAACAAATTAATAAGATGGGATGTCGATGTTAAGATTTCATGCTTTGTTTAATACATTGATGGACCTAATCCGGGGATCCTTGAATATTGTCAATACTACTATGAAGAGGTTTCTGAAGGGTTCAAACTTTTGCACTTGTGTGGTCGGTTAACAAGGACTAAAGTATCTCCTAAAAAAGGACTAAAATACTCTTCACCCTGTAGCAGACTTTTCTGCTTAAAATTCATCAGAGAAGTTGAACCGTAATTAGATGAACAATGCTGAGATGAACTACGAATTTTAATATGGATATTGGAAAGGAGAATAATTAAGATAATTCTATGAGCTATGATTGAGCAAATAAGGAAGAAAATATTTAACAATTAATATTGTTGTATTTGGTATGCATTGTCAAATTCTTATTATTTGTTATGCATTGTGAAGTAATTAGAGCTAATAGAAGTTGATCTGTTTGGTAAAAGCTTAAAAGTCTTGTCGAAATGATAAGAATTTATCCAATTAAGAGTGGACTCAATCCATGTCTACGCTATGACTCGAGTCTACCTAAAACTAACTTGACATGGCATTAGCTAGATTTGATATCAACTTGATCTAACGTTAGCTCAATATTATATCAACTTGGGTAGGGTGGAAGTTTAGAATCGATACATGTTATATAAAGTAACCATTCTATTATTGGCCTATAATTTGAAATAATCTAAACCAATATAACCATATTTAAATTAAACTAAAATATGAGCAAATCTATACCAAAATGAACTTGATTAGGATTGATCTCTAATTGATAAATTGATCCAAGATAAAATAATTATAAAATTATTGAACTAGTCTTGAGTCAACTAGAAATTTAAGCAAAGATAAACTAAAGTGACTAGATGTAGGTTGATAATCGACTCCAACTCGAAATGATCAGAACTTAAGGTAACAAAGAGTTGATATATTTCTAGTCAAACTGATAAATTGACACAATACAAAAATGGTCTAATTTGAACTATACTCAAGCTGATAAATTTATTCAAATTGACACAAATCTAAAACCAACCTACATTGCTAAATTGGTCCAAATCTAATCCAAACTACTAAATTAACCCAATATGTTTTCAATAGGACATGGGGATTGAAGCGACCCAAAATAAATCTAACCTAAAATGATTTATCATAGATTTGACCCACAAAGGAAAATAGCCCGCAAAAGACCATATTAGATAGTTAATGGAAGTATAATAAAAAAATGCATCTCATTAAGCATCACGTTGGTTTTTTCCTAATAGCTTTATAGGAAAACTATCAATATACCTCATAAAATAATGATTATTAGGTTTCTTATTTTGTTTAATAATATAAGACCTTTTACAATAAATTAATAAATAAATAAATACAAGTTTTATTTCCACTTCTAACCTTATTTTATTCTTTTTTGAAAGAATATAAAGGAGTGTGAATATGGTATGTAGAATGGGAATTAGAAATTAAACTTTGAACACAAGATTTAGAGTGGTTCAAGGTAACGTAAGATATGTTTTTCTACATCAAAGACCAAACAATTATCCCAGTTGGATTTTGAAAATCCCTCATGTATTTATTGATGATATCTTCCTCTTGGCTTATGAGATAACTTTCTCAATAGCGCTTTTATATAGACTATTTACAATATTAACCTCATTATGTTGTCTATATTCTTCTCAAGAATCTTTATAAGAATGAAAGGCATACATAGCTTTTTAATAATAAGTTTTGAGGAGTATGTTGTGGCAATTACAAGATTTTCTCACAAATTACAAGACATGAAATTGAGAAATGTTGTGAGGAGAATAGAACTATGAAAGTGAATAGCATTCTAGCTTTGATTTGTAAACAATGAGCACAAATAAATTCTCAATACAATTCAAGTAATTGAAAGTACACAAATTAAATGCTTGAAAATTAAAAGAGTATAAGAAAGTAATTGATTCATATTAGTAGAAGAAACTATGAGCAACAACTAAAGCCTTACAAATCAAAATATTAAAGGGGAATGAATGTTGGTGTTAGGCAAAAGACTAGTTGCTGCATCGAGGGAGGTAGAACTGGATTGAGATAAAATGAGTGAAGACAAAGAGTTGGCATACTTCTTGTCTTGCCAAAAAATATGCGGATGCAAAAGAGGTTAGCTATAGATATTGAAATTAAAATTAAGTTAGGTTATGTGGAAAGGAAACTTGTCAAGTAAGCCTTATATGCCATGTGTTGTTTGGGTGCACATTTCTAGGTAATAAGGGTCACATATTATCAATCGCCATTGTCATCTAAATGGGTGATGTGATTTGATGTTATGCCTTCCCCACAAAATACAATGTAGCACCCCCATTTTTCACTATAATTTTTTTTCATTAGAAACATGTTGTGGAAGTAGAAAATACTTTGAAAAACGGGGTGTTACCGCTGTACTTGACACATGTTATACGTTCGTTGCTTACCCCATGAGATACAAGGCTAAACCAACAAAACACTAAAATAGCAGATTTTACAAATAATAATTTAATTGAAACAATTTTAAAATGTTTACAACAATGACCCCAAAGGGTCCTAATCAAATCGTTATAGAATACAAATTAATAGTAAAAAATTATAAAACATTGGTTGGGGCATGAGGCCTAAAAAAAACATATCGTCGTCCTCCATGGACCTCATCAAAATCTTTCGAATGTTCCCTGCTTACAAGTCTCGATCCATTTGAGGTAGGCCTCTTTACCGGCTACCTCCAAAAACCTACACAAGGTCCTTTACTCGTAAAAATGAGCAGGTGACCGAGCAAACAGACACATCAGTACACTCCGTATTGAGTAAGTCAAGTTGCTCTCTCAATACACACAAGTATACCAGTTTATCGCACATATATATAGATTACAATATGCATCATGATAAGGCCACATATATATATAAATATAGAAGTACATGAAGTCATATTGTCATACATAATTCTAACAAGTTGCATACTTCATATATAGACTCATAACCTTCTCACATAATCATGCACATACTTAATGGCAAGGAGAACTAAGTAACCTTGAGGGTTGATCCCAATTAACCAAATATTTAGATTATATCATTAGTTCATCCATATAAGAGATAAGTGAGTTAATACGTCAATTTCTAATTCATAATCAAGTAGACAGGTCAACCATTAGCTAAGTGTAATAACTTGCTTTAGTCATTTTTGAGCGACCATACCATTACTTCCATTCTTACCTAATATTAGCCATTCTCTTAATCATCTATATTTGATCAATTACTTACTTAATAACCATATTTTATTATCATTGAGCGATGGACTGTGCACCATCCCATGGTCTTACATACCATGGAAGCCTATCCAAAAAGAGACATAAAGCCCAAGCCAAAGCTAATCACCAAGTGGACATAAGTCTAGGCCAAAGGCGATCACCACAATGGACATAAGTCTAGGCTGAAGCCAACCAATATGAACATAAGTCTAGGTAGAAGCCAACCACCTAGGTAACTAGACCCTTTAGTATCAATACCCTATAGTACATCATTAGTGTCTAGAGTAGTTAAGTTATAGGGACTTCTTAGAATCCTACTCGAAGGCAAAGCCTAAAGGCACCAAAAATATCCAAAAGTAGACAAACCTCCTATAGCTAATCAAGGATCGGGTAACCCATACTCATACTCAATTTTTTTTTGGCATTAAGTGATTATTATTTTATTCATAAGGTTGGGTAATCATACAAGACCCATACAAGCAAACAAGGTAAATCTCATATTAACCTTATTGAACCTTTTTATGTCTATTTTCTTCCAACAATGTGGGTTTACCATTTATCCTTGGCCAATGGGATTCATATCCATCATAAGGTCTAATTCATACCCTTACTAATTTCCATTACTCTAATTTCCATTTTATCACTTATTACAAGTGAATTAAACCTTCAGCCTTTACATTACTCATAATGTATACCATAAGTTATGATCCATTTCAATCCCTTAATTAGGCTAATAATCCATGTTAAAATATGTATTTCATCCCATTAATAATCATGATATAGTCCCAAACATAACCCCTAAATATAACCAAACCACAAAGCAACAAATCATGTAAACCAACCAAACTAGTTGATCGGTCTGGCCCAATCAATCGATCGGTTGCACCAACTAGTCAATCAGTCAATCAATTCAACTCAACTAGACTATGCTTCCTTTAAATTGGTCGATCGATTTGGGAAAACCATTTAGTTGTTCATATACCTGCTGATTGCTTTTTCCAAACCAATTGATGGGTTTAAGTAGAGAGTAAGACCAAGGTCTCTACAAGTAAACTAGTCGATGGGTCAGGTCAACTAGTTGACTGTTCTAGGAACCAGTTGATTGATTTGACTTAACTGGTCGATCAGTTTACCCTAACACAAAATCAATTCACAAATTCCATGCAGGTTCTTGTGTAAAAATCATTTCTACTCACGTTAGAACATGTATCAACATCAACCTACATATTTATAACTAGATTATTATGCATTTCGTACCATAACATTATGATGGCCTATTTTCTCCATTTTTATGCTCTTTTATCAATTTATGTCATTTAAACATGTAAATCATGCATACAACTACATTTCTTCATACCAACATGTATCAACCAAAAATGCATCACCATTCATGCAGTATTATATGCTAACATTTTAAGATCAAGAATTACGTACTTGATGTAGGCTAAATTCTCTTAAAAATAGGATTTTCAAATATGTAAATTCTTTAACTCTTAAAACATTAAAAATTAACATCTTAACTTAGGTATTATACCAAAACTTCATACACTTTCCAATAGGAAAATAGAAAGGGAGAAGGACATACCACTAAGATAAAAATAGGAAAAAAGCTCAACTAGACCACTCAATCTTTTCCCAAAATTTAACTCTACCTTGCTTAACAATTAAAACAAGATAGAGATAGAGGTAATATTAGGAGACTATGCAAATAAATTGGCAAGTGCTTGAGGTGTGGAAGAAAAGAAGAGAATGCATAACTCAGGGGAGTTTTAGTGGCTGAAAGAAAGTGCCATGCATAGAGGATTGTGGCTATTTATAGCCAACCAATCGAAGGAAAACATAGAGGGTTTGGAAGGCAACTCAAAACCCTATATATTTCTATTTGAATTCGACCATAATAGACATATTTGCCTGAGATTTGGTGACCTAGTCTACCAAGCTCAATTTGGGACTTTGGGAAACTTAGGTCAATCAGGCTAGAATTTCTCTTATATAAATGAAGAAATGGGAGGTCAACATGGAAGGAATCTACCATCTACTCTAAAGCATGCCTAGGGTTGAATCAATCAATCTCAAAATCAGGTAGAGGAGAGAGGAGGAAGAAGATAGTGCCTGAGTTCATCTCTCTCCCTCATGTGTATCAATCGACCTCTAGAATAAATTAAGGCAATATTTTAGGTTAAACACAGCATGAAAACGGTTAGAAATCTCTTAGGGACAATCGATATGAAGTGTTAAGGTTCCATTTTAGTGTAAGAATTTTTTTTAAGGAAAATCTAACTCAAAAAATATGACTAGCTCGACAAACCAGTCAATAGATTTGGGTCTACTAGTCGATTGTTCACCCACCAGTCGATTGGTTTCCCCTAACCAATCAATCGGTTTGGTTGAGGAACTCAATTTTGCTAAAACGACAAACCAATCGATTGGTTCATGGAATTAACTGATGGATTTGCCTGAAAAACTCAATAAACCACATTTTCCAACATGATTTCAAATCAATTTTCATTCCAAATCAAATCATAACATTGAATTGAAATCAAGGGTCCAAAATTTGTCAAATTTCTCATCCATCCATTATATAAAAGTGTGGGGTATTACACACGACATGGTAATTAATTATTGTGAAACGTCAAGAACACACCCCTATAATGAATACACCCATCCTTGGAAACTTCTTATCTTTTGAATCACAATCTAGGTATTTCTAAAAACTTTCCCAATATTTAAACCTATGTTATATCTCTGCGTCTTTCCTCACTTCCCTGTCCTGAGTTCCTTCCCCGCTCTGAATTTTCTGAGTTTTTGATGTGTTAGAGAGTTCAATTTCTTGTTGGAAATGAAAGCCTTCCCTTCTCACACACTAAGCCTCCCACTTTTTAATTTCCTAATTAGAGTACCGTTTATGTCGCCACTGTGAACGCTCACTCAATAAACCACTTTTTTGCAAAGGATCACACTTCCTTATGGTATTCAGAGTTGTGAAGTGCGTATTGTTGTCTTGCCAAACACCACTTCTCTTGAAAGGCTTGGCAAACTCTCTACTTGCTTAAGGGTTCTTTATCACAAATACCTCGCCCATTTCCCTAACTATTTCCCTTAATTCTTACTCCTCAAATGCCTTAGCAACTTCTTTAGCCTTAAATTCTTCAATATCTCCTCCCACAACCCCATCAATCAAATCTTCTAAAATTCCTCAGCACAACTTCACATAGTTGACTCTTTGTATAAAGAATTAAATGTTTTCTCTCTAATATAACATTACTAATACCTACTTTAGCTAGTTTTGAACTCAATATCACTTTCACAATAACACTAGGTTAATATTGTCTTATTTGTCATATAGGGTTGATAAGCCTTTGGAAAGGTTTATAGCTTTATATGTTTAGGCCCTATATATTAGAGTGTGTTTTCCCTTGCACCACTTCATGAGGGAGTTGTTCTAGGCATGTTGGCTATGTCTTGCCCAACTCATCCCCAATGCTCAGAGAATGATGGCTTTCTTTATAATTGCTGTATAGTGGACATCTGACCAACTTTGGATTTGTTTAGACACTTCTTCAAGTTTTGAGTCGCCCTTCTACCCTAGGTTTTTTACTCTATCCAGACAAGAGGTGATTTTAAATTTATAAAGGAGCCTTGGTGATTAGTTAAAAGATGAAAACCTCAACATTTATTAATTCAAGGGGACAAGGAGTCAGACCTTCCCAAATGGGACTAACTCAATTTGGACATATAAGAAAACCCATTTTTTCATTGGATTTAGAGGTTGACACTAACTGGTTTCAAAATCTATTAATATATGGCCTTATAGTAAATTATAGCGATGTGGTGAGTGACTTGATTTGTCTCAAGAAGATTAGGTTCATTTTTGATACCAGTAAGTACTTATAATATCCCCATTTTTCTCAATTTTAAACTTTTATTTTGAAAGTACAACATGGAATTGAAAATAAAAAACAAGGGATGTTATCACCTCACATATAACAAGGAAAGGTGTCTGCATTCATCTAACCTATACCAAATGCAAGGCTAGGTACAAAAAGCATTAAACAACAAGATCAATGTCGTAAGGTAAAATTCTTAACATTATTGAATTTTAATACAAGGTTATAAAGACAAATCAAACTGCCTAGAACCAAAAATAGAAACTTCCAACATATGATAAAACACTAAAAAAAAAAAAAATCCTATTCTCAGATCCCAACTTAAGCTCCAACAATATCTAAATTACCTGCACCCAAAACTACTAAAAACTAATCTATTTAGTATGAAGGTACTGAATATATATACCTAACCATGAGCAAATAACATACTCATGCAATCACACAACACACAAAGGTGTAAAATCATGCATAATTAATAACTCACATGCAATAACATCAAGTACTACATAAATTTCAAGTAATACATGTACCAACATGGAATACCACCAACCATCTTAAGAAACCATATCAATCAACTAATAAACCACATACTAAGGGTAGTACCCACTCATATTAAACATCTAATGAAGGATGTTTGTCTTGTAAATATTATTGTAACCATATAAATATTATACTCAAATAAAGTGAACTATCTACCACTAGGTAATTTAATATAGGTAATTAGCACAACCATAAACAAACATCGTGTTGCGAAATAGCATGGATTGAAAATGGTCCAAAGCAATAACTAAAATTAACAAGATTATAACAAATTGAGGATTCAATAACAAAACATAATAATTTAGGGAAAATTAGAGATCTTTATTCATGCTCTTGTATAATTAAGATGATTAAACTAGATAATAAATCAATTACATAGATTTATTATTCTCTAATAAATATAGAATTCTATGGAGAAGAAGAAGAAGTTGGGTTGTGCGACTTGATGGCTAGGGTTTTATTATGTTTTCTTTTATAGAAGATAAAACCTTATGGGGTAAAACAACGTGTTTTAGAAATAAAGAAAAAACACGATCCGTGTTTAGGAAATACGGGATCCCGTTTTAATTTCCTTACTTTGGGCTTTTTACCTAAAAATACATTATAATATTCAGTGAGAAAACACAATCCGTGTTAACAAACATGTGACCCCTAGTTTCTCATATAATTCATCATTCTACACTAAATTTCTCCAATACAATATTATGCTGTGCTTCAAATACCCATTCAAAACTCACAATTCTCCACCTTGACATAGTATTTGTGATGCATGACATGTAAAGACCTTTGTACAAAACCCTTGGTCCAATAAAGAACCTCATAGCCTGTGAACACAAAAAAAGTCAGAGAAACACTCAAACTTACCCACTGTTAGTGGCTTCGTTAGCATATCACTCGGATTATCTAAGGTACCTACTTCCTCTAACACAAATTTACTTGTAGCAACAATACCCCTGATAAAGTGATACATAATATCAATTTTCTTCATTCAATAATGGAAAGAATTTTGATTCTTTGCTAAACATATAACACTCTTACTATCACCTCAAACAAGTGGAGCACCATAACTAAACCCCAGCTCTCGACTAAACTACCAAGCCACATTGCTTCTTGAAAAGCCTCTGTTATAGCCAAACACACAACCTTAGAATCTCTAAGGTGAACACTAGAAAACTAGTGTACCTCTGATTATCAGACCCACAATCAAGATAAGAGTAACCTGTTAATAGAATCATCGACAACACATACTCAATACAAGCTGACACTGTATGCAACAAGTAGTTCAGAATCCACACCACACCCAACCAAGGTGCCTTCAAGAAACTCACCAAACATAATACTCTTAACACGAGCAATACAATGGTTGGTACTAATCACATTGTACATCAAGCATCTCACAGCTGTAGAGTATGAATCGGTAACCAAGCAAGCCACCACAATCGCTTTGGATTTGGACAAATCTAAATTCTTTAGCTCATTTTTCTCAGACATTTCTTTTGTTGTAATAAGAAAGACATAGACGCACAACAAGAGAATAATCAGTGAAACATCACATACCAATGTTTGAGTTTTCCAAAGAGACCACATCTTTTCAGTAATACTAGTAGAATACCACAAGGCATAATAAACACACAAAATAACCTCTAAGTCTAACATTGGCTTCTACACACCAATAATAGTAATCGTAGTATACAAAGCATAGCCATCTCTACCTAGAGCAATGCTCACTTGCTCCACTTGTTGCCCATATTCCTCCTCACTAAAAGAATCTGTACCATATAGATTAACAACAACCTCCACCTTGTGTAAAGCATCCAACAGACTCTTCTACTCCACCTTCTTATCAAGAAGGAATTTAGACTCATAATAGGTAACAGATCTATATGTGACCTGGTCATAACACAAGGACCCCCACTCATGCTAATGACATTACTATGTTTCAGTCGCATCAAACCAAGGCTAGTAACATCTAAGTTAGACACTCTTAATGTCACCTCAATTGCACCTTCAATAGTTGTGCTAATAATCTCATATAATGTCCCAACTAGCTTGCCAACAATCACCACCACAAACCCTTTAGCCACCTTCAATGTGCTATTCTCAATAATACACCTATAACCTTTGCTATCCAAGGCACCCAATGAAATCAATCTTTTGGTCATGTTAGGAACATGATGAACACCAGATACTGCCTTGACCACACCATCATGCATCCTCAACCTCACAGTCCCAATCCTAGCAACTCTGCACAAAGTACTATTTTTCATGATAACAACTCCACCTCAAATAGTGTCATATATTTGAAACCAAATTCTATTGGGACAAATATGGTAGGAAAACCTAGAATCCATAATCCACCCTTTAGCTAATTTGGTATGACCATCTGTGGTAGTTAATACACCACCATCACCATCATCTATGGTAACGTCACTCTCATCTAATACACCATCAGCAATATCTATTAATTTCCTATTACGATAGTATCTCTTGATATGACCTTTCATAAGAAAACCATGTCATGCCACATTTAACTTAGATCTAGAAATCTTCTTGTCACTAAACCCCCACTCATGTGTCCTCCCCCTGCTACCATTTCCTCATTATGTGAGTCGTCATAAGTACTGCTACTATTCAACTAACTATTAATCAACTCTTATTTTTGTTGGATTGGTTTCACATACTTAAGGACTAACTCATCCTTCCCATACAAAACAATCTCACGAAAATGCTTGAAGCCTATAAGCAAATAACATAATAACATAATGGCCAAATCATCATCATCATCTAATTTAACATATATATTATGAAAATCCATAACTATAAAGTCAAATTCATCTAAATGACTTTTTAAAGACTGACTCTCACATAATTTCCAGCTATAAAGTCGACTATTTAACAATAACCAACTTGCCACTGACTTTATCATGTACAATGACTCAAGCTTCAACCATAAGGTATCCAGTGTCGATTCTTTTGCCACTTACCATAATACCTCATTATACATGTGTGGTAGAGAGGGACTTCATGTCTACTTGTTCAGATCTCTTGTCCGTCATCGACTTTGGCTTGTTTAAATAACTGGATAACACTTTCTCCAATTCGTTTTGAATTAGAATTGCTTGCATCTTTAATTTCATAATCCAAAATTGATGAAATGATTGAAGTTATCAATATTAAATCTTTTACCAATCCCAATTACCAGATCTTCAACAACCACAACTCTTATACAAAATTATTATTACATAATAGCATGGATTGAAAATGATCCAAACTAAACACTTAATTAAAAAGATTATAAAAAATTGAGGATTCAATCACAAAACATAATAATTGAAGGAAAAATAGATATCTTTATTTGTGATATTGTGTAATTACAAGATGACTGAACTAATCAATAAATCAATTACATAGATTTATAATTCTCTAATCAATGGAGAATTCTATGGGGACGAAGAAGAAGTTAGGCCACACTACTTGATGGCTAGGATTTCATCAAGTCTCCTTGTATAGAAGATAAACTTATAGGACAAAATAACTTATTTTGAAAGTAAAGAAAAAACAACATTCATGTTTAGAAAACACAAGACCCTCGTGTTAATTTCCTTACTCTTGCATTTTTGCCTAAAAACACATTAGATGATTTAGTGAGAAAACATTGTCCATGTTAACAAACATGGGACCCCCATGTTTTTCATATAATTCACCATTCTACACTAAACTTCTCCAACACATGCGTGAACTAACACAATATTATGTTGTGCTTTAAATACTCAGTCAAAACTCACACATTGTTAGTGGACTAAAACCACAAATTGATCCAATATAGATAGTTAGTGAAACTTAACAAATATAGGTGGACTAAAACTGCTAGCTGACCCAATAGTTATAGTTAAAACATCTCAACAAACATAGGCTAACTAAAACCACCAGCTAATCTAATATATATAGCCCTTACATCTCAACAAACACAAGTGGACTAAAACCAAAAGTTGTCCTACTATATTTTACCAACACATCTTAACAAATATAGATGGAATAAAATCACCAGCTAACCCAATATAGATAGCCTAAACATCTCAACAAACATAGTTGGACTAAAACCATCTATTGTTCCAATATAGATAGCCAACGCATCATGACAAACATAGGTGGACTAAAACTACTAATTAACCCAATTTAGATAGCCAACATATCTTAACAAGTGAAATTTACATGAATTATCTAACCAAAAACAATAATTAGAGATAGTGTACATAATGCAAACTAAGCCATACACCCAAATTTAACTTCATTTATTCCTAGAAAGGGATCCAAACTTGTAATCCAAGGATAATAAGATACCCCATTTATACTAGTGTAATTTAAAAATATTAAGATACCTTAATCACATTGGCACTCTTCAAACAACATAATAGCCTACCATCTTTGGTCACTTACTCCTTAAGGATTGATAGTCTAATACCTCCTATAGGGTAATAGGTTACTGTAATACCCCGTATTTTTAAAATCCAGATTTATTAAGTTTAATGATTTTATTAGCGTAATTTGAGGTCAACAATTAATTATTTTAATTTCAATTCTTTTTATAGATTTATCGACGATTTCGAACCCATAATTGAATGTAATTAATCATTGTCGTTGCGAACCATTCTAGACAAATCCGTTCACGACAATGATTTTATTATATTCTTATGGATTTGATTCTCGGTTAAAAATATCTATTTTCGTTGTTTCTCATACTGTTATTTTTATTTTTAATATTTTAGATTTGTTTTCAATTATAACTTCGTCATGTGTTAACGGTGTATTTTGAGGTTATATTTCGTTGACAAAATATATTATTTAAATTATAGAATTTCTATTTAAATAGTTAAATTTATTTTAATAATTTTATCCGTAGAAAATATTTCCGACTTTAAATTTATTCGTTTTCGGTAATTGTTAATATTTGTTGGAAAGTTTTAAATTAAAAATATTTTCGGAGTTTATTTATGAAATTCTTTCTGGAATTAATTCTCCTTCGTTTTGTGCTTTTTGGTTTACGGAAAACCGATTTCGGAAATTATTTAAATTAGTCTTGGTTTATTCGAATTTGACTTAAATATTTTAGTATATGTTTTTAAATAATTTTTCGGAGTCTTATAATGTATTTCCGTAAATAATATAAATTTTTATGTTCGTTGGTTAATTCTTTCGAAAATGTTTCTGAAATTCTGTATATAGTTCTTTTATTTATTTTAAGTGTTCGGATCGTTTCGAAATAATTTTTATTTAATAAATTTTAGATAAAATCTTCCAATATTAATTTTTAAGCTTTTAATATTTTATTTGATACTTGTTTTCGTAAAAAAAAAAAACCCAACTGGTGCCCGACCGAACCCCCCCTCTTCTTTTTCTTTCTCTCTTCCCTACCCCGACCCCTCTCCTGTGCACCCCGTTCTACAGCTCAAAGCCCTAGCCGACCCAGCCTCCCTCATCGCTCCCCAGCTCCTCCCCGCTCCGGCCAACTTCGCCAGCAACCGTCGACCACCGCCACAACAGCTACCACCAGCAGCAGCAGCCGCAGCAGCAGCGGGCGACAGCAGTAGCGCAGGAGCAGCCGCGCACAGCAGCAGCAGTAACGCAGGCTGCGTCGCCACCGTCCGGCCACCGGCGAGCCACGCTGACCACCGGCGAGCACTGTTCGACCTCCAACGAAGCTTCCCGGCCTTCCTTTGCTCCGATCTTTGCTAATTTTTGTTGGTATAATTTTTCGAAAAACCCTAACCCTTGTTTTGATTAATTGGGTATGAATTAGCTTATAAAAAGCTAAATTGATTGTTTGTTTATGTATGTATATGCTGTAAGATTGATTTGGATAGGTTAATTGTGTGGTTGTGTTGAGATTTTGGAAAAATTGGATTCTTGGCCGGGTTATGCCCGAATTTTTCGGATCCGTCCGTTTTTGCGATTTCGGACAAATTGATTATACAATATGTTTTAAAATGTATCCAATTTCATTTTGGAACCGTCAATTTGAGAAATTTATGCAGGTTTTATCGGAATTTGATTCCTAGGTCAAATTTTGGGTGTAATGAAATCGGGTCGTATAATTGAGCCGTTCCGCTCAATTGATTTTATAATATCGTTTAAAATGTATTTAATTTTATATTGGAAGTGTTGATTTGGGAAAATTATGCGTAATTGATCGAAATTGGTTTTTTTTAGGTCAAAACTCCCGTGGGTTTAAATTGGATTGTGTAATCGGGTTATTTTATTCAATTGACTATAGAAATTACATTATAATATGTTTAATTACATTTTCAAACCGTCAATTGATATGTTTTGGCAAGAATTGATCAGATTTGCGTTCCGGGCTCAAAAACCCTAATTGTGCTAAATTGGATATTTCTATTATCGGTTTTGATCAATTGATTATTTGATATGTTATAAAATGTGTTTAATTGCATTTCTAAACATTCAATTTGATCAAACTTATAGAATTTTACCGAATCGTATTTTCGGGCCCAAAACCCTAGATTTTAAGTGAGATTATGAAATTGGTTATTTGTATAGTTGTTTCGCTAAAATTAAATTTATAAAAGTAGTGGAAATGTCCCAAGTGATATTGTATTAATCCGTTTTGATTTAGTTTTAACCTTAAATCTTAATAAAGCTATGCTTTTAAGTTCTAAGTTTTGGACACGTTTTCTAAGAAAGGTCGTTTGTGTTGTTTGTATTTATTTAATTAGAATATGTGAATTATTGATTGATAGAATAGTTTCTAATTTAGTTTTTGATTTCTATCGGATCTAGGAAAGCTTTCTCGTGGATCCACGAGCTAGTGATCTCTCTCCCTCTTATCTCGCTTAGCTAGCTTCGGATCCAGGTAAGTCTCTACTTACCTCTACTTATGGGTAATTAGTAAGGACGTAACTAAGGCCACCTGTGTGTGTTACATGTTTTACTTGCCTTGGATGCCTCGTACGGTTTATATGCTGTATTCTGTGTATGTTATCTATTTTACTGTGTAGCGCAGCATGGAACCGAGGTACGTTCTTATGCACTTGTCTGTATGTGCTAATATGGAAATGATGCAAATATGATGTGATGTGATGTGACCCTAGGACACGCATGCTAGGTGTTTTGATGCGGAGTTGTGGAGTGAGGGTTTGAAAGAGAAAAATAAGCAACTAAGATAACCAAAGGGAAGTACGCTGGTTAACGTAGGTATAGGCGACCTAGGTAATCTATAATCTGTGAAAGGATAAGAAAAAGGGGGAATTAAATAAATAGAAGAGTGGAAGAAAATAAGGTTGCATGGGGGAAACTAGGGTTTGCATGGGAATGATAGAGTTGGCATGGTGGAAATGATAGGGTTTGCATGGGAAGGTTAAGGTCCGCATTGGGGCGAACCTTATGTATGAAAAGTTACTTTGGGATGTGGGGAAAGTAATGGAAGGTTTGTTTGGGAGTCTGGAGGCTCGAGGTGAAAAATAGTACGTAGGGTCATATAAGGGTACCTAGGGTTTGGGGAAGAAACCCTAATTTGAGAAAGTGGAAAAAGAAAAAGAAAATAATAAGAATAAATGAGGAGGAGTGAGGTATGAGGGAGAGTTGAGTCTGAGGGTCATGATTTGGGTTTCCAATGTGAGAAATGTGCTAAGTATGATAATTACAACGGGTGTTTAGTGGCCTAATGTAAGCGTAGGAGATAGCTCGGTAACCTAAACCGAGTAGGGATATAGCTAAGGCTAAATGTGTGGCATGTGTCCTACGTGTCATGGATGTTCTATATGATTTATGCGTTGCGGTCTTAAAAGCCATTATTCTAACTGTTTCATGTGTGGCGCGGCTTGGAATCGGGTTGTGGGCATGTGCCCTCATTAGTATGTGATAGTACGCATATACCTTCAGTTTTGATGTGATGTGTTGAGATCTCTGACCCTGCATGACAAAGGTGAAATGCCCTCGAATAAGATACATTAAAACACTAACGACTTACAGAGAAAGATGTTGAGCCGAACCCAGACCGGTCCACCGGCTATAATAGTGGCAGGGTATCTTACCCTCGCGACCGCTCCACCGGCTACAATAGTGGCAGGGCATGTGCCCTCGCGACCGTTCCACCGGCTATAATAGTGGGGGATTTCGTGCTCAACAAACCAAACGTAAAAGTGATAAGACATGGAAAGATACTAATATTTACAGTGGAATACCTTGTGAGTCGGGGCCAGACCGGTCCACCGACAAATAATAGTGGCAGGGTATATTACCCTCGCGACCGTTCCACCGGCTATAAGTGGCAGGGCATGGCCCTCGCGACCGTTCCACCGGCTATAATAGTGGGGTTCCCGCACTCACATGAATTGATAAAGACTATGATGTGAATTGA
Source organism: Tamarix chinensis (assembly GCA_030549775.1). Classification (NCBI taxonomy): domain Eukaryota; kingdom Viridiplantae; phylum Streptophyta; class Magnoliopsida; order Caryophyllales; family Tamaricaceae; genus Tamarix; species Tamarix chinensis. Next base: position 77,751,835 of record CM060177.1, read on the forward strand.
CTACATTTACCAGAGATCTAAAGAACGAGTCTACTCGATCGGGGCTGAGCATGTCCCTACGTAATGCTCGGGGCTGGGCATGTCCCTAAGTAATGCTCGGGGCTGAGCATGTCCCTAAGTAATGCTCGGGGCTGAGCATGTCCCTACGTAATGCTCGGGGCTGGACATGTCCCTAAGTAATGTCCGGGGCTGAGCATGTCCCTAAGTAATGCTCGGGGCTGGACATGTCCCTAAGTAATGTCCGCGAGGCTAAATGCCCGTTTGATAAATGCCCGATCCGGCTTGGTTTGGTTCGGCATTGCCCGTAAATGCCCGTTTGATAAATGCCCGATTCGGCTTGGTTTGGTTTGGCGTTGTCCAAAAACGTCTGGTTGGTTGGTTTAACATTATCCATAAATGCTTGGTTGGTTTATCTGAATCTTTTATCGGTTTAAGATATTACATATGTTTCGCATGTTATTATATGTGGATGGTAGGACTTGTGATGTGGGTTTGAGTACGTGTAATATTGTATCAACGTATTGTATCATAATTTAATATGCACTTGATGTTATAGTTTACGTCTCTTCCATAAGATAGGGTAGTGAGATTTACTCAGTATTGGACCCGTACTGATACTACCTTGGTTGAATGGGTCCTGTGATGATCCACTGATGGTGGGGAGCAGACCTCTTGTGCAGGTTTAAGATCGGACTGTTTTGGGGAGGAAGACTTGACTTGAGAGAGTAGGCAATCCGAATATTTATCCTTCGGGATTTGTTTTGTTTAATTGTATTCATCTTTGGAAGTTGCAAGTGTTGTATTTAAATCTCCAAGGGTTTTGTAATTGACTTCTAGTTTCTCGTAACGCTGTTATACTTTTAAAATTCGGATTTAATTGTTTGATTGGATTTAGCCTTAGCACTTAGTACTGGAACGGTATGAGTGAATCGGTCTGGTACTAAGTGTGGCGGTAATACCCCCGAGTTTACGGTTTTATCATTTGCTTCCGCTAAACCTTTGATTTTAAACGAAATTTTTCAGTAGTAAATTTGGGGGTGTTACAGTTACCTATAGTGTGGATTTGGGTCTTACTGGGACACTATAACACATTAGTGAAACTAAACCAAATGAAGACACTTACCTTGTCTCTAGGGTCGTTAACCTTAGACAGTAGATAATCCCCAAATCAAAATATTCACTTTGATAATTAGTGTTTTATTAAGGAATAATATATTATTCACCAAGGAGCATAAATTTCCATATATAATAGTTAAGCAAGTTATCCACAATTAGTTTGAAGTCAACTACCATTCATTTAAGGCCAACCTAACTTCATTTTATTTAGACCAAAATATATTTTAAAGGTCAAAAACCCGCTCCGCGAGTTGAGATACCTTCAAAATGGGGTAAAAAAAAACACCAAAAGCCACTTTTTGTAGGGCTATATATATATATAGACACACACACACACACACACACACACATGTATATGTATAGCTGAAAGAAGTCAAAATAAGGTCCCATGTCAAATTTAAAATTTTTTCCTATTAATAAAAAATACTATTCATTAATGACAGAAAGCATCATTTTATATCAAGAAGCTTAAATACAAAAACTTAAAATATTTTATTAGTGGAGATTACTATTTTTTGGGATTTATTATTCATACTTTGTTACTATTTATAAGGTCAAAGTCAATGGCCAATGGTCAAAGATTGGCTATTGATCTCTAATTATCCTAAAAGGTCATTTTGTGTTAATTACTCATTTAGTGAAAATATTTGTCATAAACATAATTTATCACACATTAAACCCTATTAAGGATGATTAGGCTGTCATTAGCCAATGACACTTTAAACATTACAAAGAGCATGAAGAAAATGTCCAAGAACATCTAAACCTTCCAAAATTTCAACAATATGCGATTAATTAAATTGATTCTAAATTAGAACAAATTGATTAATATGTAAAAAAAAAAATCAAACATAACTAAATTCTAAGAAACTATTTCTAAAAATTGGGGTTTTTGAAACCCAACATATATATTTAGAAAATTAAAATCACTTAATCTAAATTGAAGGTCTTAGAATGAAATTAAGATAATTTCAAATAATTATGGAAAATCAATTGAAGAAGAAACAACTAAAAAAAATGACAACTTCCATAATTTTATTTGACAGTTAGGGTTTTAGGCCTAAAATGCAATTAGATCAAATTTTATTAATTTATTTAAATCAAATTTTAGAAATGCAATTAGAACTATTTTATAACATAGTATATAATCAATTGATCAACATCAATAAAGGAAAACTCTAATTTAACAAAATTAGGATTTTTGAGACTAAAATGTAAATCCAGTCAAATCTTGCTCAAATATTTAAATTAACAACTTAGAATTGAAATTAAGCATATTTTAATGCAACTTGTATGATCAATTTAATAAAATTACTCATAGATCAATCTAATTTAAATCTGCAAGATTTTTAACCTAAAAATTAAATTTCGATTGATTCTAAAAGAACTCCCAATTTAACACTTAAAATATGAAATTTAATACATTTTAAAGTATGCTACAAAATTAATTTATCAAAAATAGTTTAATTAGATATATCTAAATAATCTGGACATAATTCGGTAAAGTCAACCACTCCAAACCACTTATTCAATACATATATACATAATTCAACAACAAATTTAGATTATCATAAGCTTATTTAAATTAAATTAAATTATAAGTCAGGGTTTGGGGTAAACATACCAAATGATTATGCAACAATGGGAGTTCATGAAGATCAGAGGATTATCTCTAGAGTCCAAACAACATTTGTCGGTGGTCAGATGGGCTCGCGGTGGTTGGATGGTGTGCCAGTATTGTTGTGCCATTGTCGTCGACGACAATGAGTAGTGGGAGTGGTGGGTCAGGTGGTGATGTGTGTCGATGAAGGTGAAAGGGAAGGGATAAAGGAAAGGTAGGATGGGGGTTAGTTTTGTCATGTAGAGAAGAAAATAGAAAGAAAGGGAGAAGAGAAAAAGAAAGGGAAAGGGGTTGGTTAATAGGGTGGATTTTTTTACACAACATATATAAAATATGATAAATGGGTGATTTTATCTAAATTTATTTAATAAAAATGGTTGGGAAAGATCAAAGAAATAATACATTTCTTTTAATAAAAGTTCAAATGTCTAAAAATAATTTAACACATTTTTGAAAATGTCATATAGAAATCAAAATGGACAAAATGAAATAAAATTAATTTTGGAAACAAAATCATAAATAAATGATGAAAATATTTTTTTTAATTTAAAACTTTAGAAGAGCTTAATGACCTCATAAAAATAAATGAATTGAAAAACATAACAATTTTCTATGGATAACAATTATAAAAATGATTTTACCACTTAAAATAATTTTTTAATTTAAAGTTATTTATTTTTGTTAACAAAATATAAGCCTAAAATAAAGTCACAATTACATGATAAGGTTATACTATGAAATGAATTTAAAATATTAAAAATAAAATACAAGACATAAATGAAAACATATTTAAAATAGAAATCAAATAATGTGAACTTAATAAAATCATAATCGTGAATAAATTTACCTTGAATAGTTGGCAATGATAAATGACTAAAAAAATTTTGACATAAATTTGAACCGTCAATAAAACCATAAATGAATCAAAACTTTGAAAAAAATTTATATGGAACACGAATTAAATAAAATAACCAAGTTGAAATAAAATTTAAGGTTTAAACTCATAAACAAACATTTATATTTATAAAAAACATAGGTTTTTGAGAAGTGGGGTTTTATAAGTATTGAGAGCTGAGCTAGTTGTGAAGGCATCCTACCGGATGACATTAATAGAGTTGGGGGAGTTGAAGTCATAACTAGAGGAGTTAGTGGCTCGTAGGAACATCCACCTGAGTGTGTCTCTTTGAGGAGTGCTGGTTCTCTTCATAAAGAAGAAGGACGGGAGTCTTCATTTGCATATAGATTATTGTTGTCATAACTAACTAATGATGAAGAATCGATATTTTCTTTGGAGGATTGATGTTTTGACTAGCTTTTGGGTGCTTTGATTTTCTTGAAGATCAACTTGAGGCTAGGTTATCATTAGTTATGCATCATTAAGGCAGATATCATGAAGGTGACCCTTAGGACACAGTATGGGCATTATAAGTTTATAATAATACCTTTTAGGCTCTTCAATACACCTACCATATTTTTGGATTTGATGAAGAGGATATCCCATCCATTTCTTGACAAGTTTATGGTGGTCTTCATAAATAACATTTTGATATACTCAATGAGTAGAGAGGAGCATTAGGGCCAACCCACCTCCCTCTCTCTCTTTTTTTTCTTTCTCTTTGCGCGGGATGGCCTACCTCATTTTATTTTCTTTCCCCTACTCTACCCATTCTTTTTTCCTATTCTTCTTCCCCTGATCAACCTTGAGCCAAACATGTCCCTTGTACCCTATATCCCTGCCTGCATCATTGCACACCCCTCTCCTCCCTCTTCCCCCTATGCCCCTACATTGCCAGCCAACAACTCCTTTACCCATCCCTTTCCTTTCCATTTTAGGCCATGCATCTCCCCCTACATTTCCTACCTACACGCCTTTCCCCTAACCTTTTCATCCTTGCACCTATCCCTACCACTTACCATGTTGCTTGCATCCCCTTTTACCCCCTAACCCTACACCGCACACCTCCCTCTTCTTCTCTTCTTTTTCTTATCCTTCTCTTCTTCTCTTCTACCTCATTTCTCTCCCTCAAGCTCCCTTCTCCTACCCAATTCTCTCTTTTCCTTCCCTCCCTCTTTTTTCCCTATTTTCATCACCACCCCTCTTTGCTGTCTCCACCACCCATCCTGCCACCACACCACCCTCTCCTACATCCTACATCCTCCCTATACTTCCCCAAGCAACCACCACATGCCACCCTATAGCCAACTTCCCACCCTTTCCTCTCCTTTTCCTCTTAACCCCCTTGCACCACCACCTTGCGCCACTTTTCTCCCCTCTTTTGCCACAGTCCCAGTTTCCCCTTGTCCCTGACACCACCCCCAACACCCCTACCTCACCTTGCTTGAACTCTCCCTGCAGCTTCCATTTCTCTTCTCTTTCATTTCCTTTCTTCCTGTTCTCCCTCCCTTCTCTGCACCTCCTTCTTATAACCACCATTATCGTCTTTGCCATCGTCTTTGCTGCCATCTTCGTCGCCTTTGAGCCACCACACTTCGACTTCCAGCCACCATCTACAACCTACCTCACCCTTGTACCCAACAACCAACCCCAACTCCTCTCCACAAGACACCACCCAATCCCTTCTTCCCTCTTATTTATTTTCACTTCCCCTTCCCCCTACGTGCATTACAAGCTAATGCTCCATGGGCAACGTGAGTTATGCTGCATGATTTTTGAGTAACCTTAGCTAATTTTGAGGTAAAATGTAGTGTGGTAATATTATATATTTAATAAGTATTGTTAATAAAAATCCTTCCTTTACTTATCTAATAATGATATGTTACTTGTGACATTATTTTAGGTATAAATTTTACAAATAGAGCTTAAGCATTTTAAACTAGGATACCGTTTAAGTTTGGTTTTTACTGGAAATAAGGTAACTGTTATATCCCACTAAAATGTATAGATTATTTTATGCTAGCACATCAAGGTTTTTGGTATATGTTTTATGTAAATATGACGTGTTATTATCAATCCTATGATTATTATGTTATCTTGCATATGGTATGATATGTGTGAAAGGGTGACTAAGAAGAAGGGGTTGGTGTTGATGATGAGTGTTATGTGTATATACATGCTATAATAAGTATGGACATTTGTTGTGGAAATGATACTAATATGACCCCATAGGATATTTGGTCATTTGGGCACATCATGATGTTGAGACCTAAATGAGATGCCTAATGTGTTATATATGATGTTAAGAATAGATATGAGAATTTGTTTGAGTATAAAAATAAGTGTTTGTAGAAATATCAAAATTTATGGCTTAGGGGTAATTTGGTAATTTTAACGTATGGTGTTGATTATTTTAATAAAAATGCAAGCTAAGTGCTATATGGTGTTGAAGATGATGATCGGAGCTTGTGGCATTAAAAATACATGTTTGATCATGAAAAATGATATTTTATGTTCTAGTGGTATTTTAGTAAATTTACATGTTTAATGGGAGTGACCTAAATAAATATGCATGGTAGGTGATAATTGGTGCTAAGAATAATAATAAGGGTTTTGTGGTGTTGATAATGCATGTTAGGCATAAATATCAATATTTTATGTGCTAGGAGTATTTTAGTAATTTTGTATATAAAATGGGAGGTGCCTAAATTAATATGCATAGTAACAAGTGGTGCTAAGTGTGCTAAAAAGGTGTTTTGTGGTGTTAGAAGTTCATGTTGGGTATGATTATCAATATTTTATGTGCTAGGGGTATTATAGTAATTTTTCATTTAAAATGGAGGTTGCTTAAATAAACATGCATGATAGATGATAATTGGTGCTAAGAATAATAATTAGGATTTTGTGGAGTTAATAATGCATGTTGGGTATGATTATTAATAATAAATGGCCTAGGGACATTTTAGTAATTTAGCAAGTGTAATGGGAGTTAACTTAATAAACCTGCATGATAAATGGTAATTGGTGTTAAGTGTGATAACATAAGATTATGGTGTCAGTGATGCATGTGGGGTATGATTATTAATATTAAATGACCTATGGGTATTTTAGTAATTTTATAAGTAAGAAAGGGCATTTTAGTAATTTTGCAAGTAAGAAGGGGCATTTTGGTAATTTGATAGCTAAGATGGGGATTAGTCTAATAAACATGCATGGTAAGTATAAGTTGATTTTAAACATGAAAATAATGGTTTATTGTCTTGGTGTCACTTACTCAAGCATAATATTCAATAAAATATGGTCTAGGGGTATTTTGGTAATTTTGCATATAAAGTAGTGATTAGTTAAATAAACATGCACGGTTAGTATAAATTAATTCTAGATATGATAATAGGGATTTTTTTATATCTTATTATCACTTATTTGAACATGATATTCAATAAAACGTGGTATAGGGGTATTTTAGTAATTTTGCATGTAAAATAGTGGTTGGGCTAATAAGCTTGCATGAAAGGGCTAAATTAATGTTAAATATGATAATAGGGATTATGGCCTTAGTATCACTAGGTCAAGCAAGTTCATGAACATTATAAAACCTAGGGGTATTTTAGTAATTTGGAGTGTATCATAATGAGTATGCATAGTTTAGGGGTAAATTGGTAAATTGGGGTATGTTATGCTATTGTTTTCATAAACATGTGGGAAGTGCATTAATTGTTGATTAAATATGAAAATTTGTGTTGGTTTTCCTAAAGGCGCATGTTAGGGTTTTATGTTTAAAATGATCCTTTTGTGCATCTTTATGTTTAAAATGATTCTTTTGTGTGTTGGGTAACTTAACTTCATAATCAATAGTATAATTATGGTATGTCACTCTTTTATGGCATGTTGATAAATAAAAATGAATTATTTGATGAAAGTGGATGGTAAGGAGGTAGCCTTAACCTTATTGGCATTTTGGTCATTTTGACCTAAGTTGCCTAAGTATGAGTGTTGGAAAAGTTAACATTGATAATAATTTGGATTCTGATTACTTCATAATAATGGAAACAAATAAAAATGGTTAAGTATGTCATTAATATGTTTTTCATGGTCACCTTAATTAAGATAATAATAGTTAAAGTGAGAGACCTCGAGATAAGGAATGATGGCTCTTTGGGAGTCGCTACCCTAAAGATGTGGTTTAGCCCGCGATTATTCTAATTTTGGTGGTGTGCCTTAGTGGTCCAGCCAAGCCCTACATCTTACTCTATTTAGTTCTATGAACCTGCTTAGGGGCTATAAATACTTATGGATTATGTGTTATTGTTGGTAGGGTACTGTGTGTCTTTGTGCACTAGTGTGACTAGGGTACCTTTGTGTCCTTGGGTTGATAGTCAGTAGGATACTATGTGTGTCTTTGTGCGAGAATGACTAGTGTACCTTTGTGTCTCCGGTTTTTGATCTCCCCCTCGAGCCAATAAAATGGAATTGGTGTGATAATTAAATGGAAAGACATTAATAACTTATAGTGGAACACCACATAGGTCAAGATCATTTATAGTATATGTACCAGTCCACCGATTATAATAGTGATCAGGAGCGTTCTGCCATAGATTATATCATATGTACCAATCCACCAGTCATAATAGTGGTTAGGAGCATTCTGAATTGGATTATATCATGTGTAGCAGTCCATCGGTTATAATAGTGGGGTCTCCGAACCTATAAGGATATAATTTGAGAGATGATTGATATCTAATTGGTGGCTTAAATCCAACTAATAATGAAATAACTATTATGACCTATTGATGTGATATGGTATCAGCCTTGGTGCCTGTGTGGATGGGTTGGTATATGATGTTGAGTTAATGGGCCCATGGGCTTCCCTTTAAGTTGAGTGGTGGTGTGCATAGTTGTATATTGGCTATTTAAATATACTACAAAGAGCATCGCTTGGATTCTCCCTTGGTAAGTTATGTTATTTTTAAGTGAATGAGCCAGCATAGACGATGCATGTGGCCATTCTAATGATTAATGTATTTCATTCTATATATGTGTAATTTCCTATTTATGTGTTTTATGTGTAGGAAATAATGTGTTGCATGCGGACCCTACATATTAGTCCTGTATAAAGGGTTATTCAGTACCATAGTTTTGAAGGGTTCCTTTCATGGGCCCTTGCTTATTCAATGGGTAGTGGCCTTTGTAGGTTAGCTCACATGCGTTATTCTAAATTTATTCCTTAATTAAGAGTGTAGGACTATCTGGGAAGATTCCAATATTTTCCTTAAACTCTTATACTTCCTATTTTAATAATTTTAATGTTTAACCATTATTAGTGTATTTTATTTCTTCTTATTTAACTGTTGTGCTACTCTGATTTATGATCGTATCTTGGATTTGTATAAAGCATGTTTTTAGCCTTAGCACTTGGTGCCAGAATAGTGGAGGAAACCGGTCTGGTGCTAAGTGTGGCAGTAGCATCTTCAAAATTTACAATTTTTGCTTCTACTTATAATTTTTAAAAATAAATTTTTTTCGTAGTGGTGTTACAGGGACGTACCTAGGGGAATGTGATGGAATCGTATATGCATGCTGAGTAGCCGCCTAACATTTGATACGTCGAATTGTCTTACAAGATTGGAAACATCAGCAACATTTTTCCTTGTGATGTGTGGAGCACGACTCTCTACCACTCCTTTCACCTACTCATTAACCTGGTCATTATTGCAATGAGAAGATGCATACGTTGCAATTTCCATTTTTGAGAAAATGCTAAAATAAAATGAAGCACCTACGATCGCTTGGTTTTATATCCTTGGCCTAACAGCCTGTTGTGACATTATGAGGTTCATTGGGAGAGTGTTTGAACTTCCATATTAAGATTTTTATCCTGATAGGGTTTTACCCGGTGGTCATTAACCTCAAAAATTCCTGTTGTTTTTTGATCTTTGAGTTCCACATCCCAGTAGAGATACACCTGAACTATTTTATAGGGTCCTAACCATGTTGACTTTAACTTCCTTGGGAATGAATTCAACCTTGAGTTATAGAGCAACACCAAATGCCAAGGATACAGCTCTTTCGGCTTCAAGTGCTGGTCATGAAATTTCTTTATCTTTTCCTTGTACAACCACACATTATTGTTTCCTCAATCAAATTCAGTTGTAATTTTCAATCTTCTCCTGTGGTGGTTAGATATAGGTCAATAAATTTAAGAGCTCAATATTATTTGTGCTATCTCAACTAGTAGGTGGCAAATTTTTCCAAACACAATGCGATAGGTTGACATTCCTAGGGGCATTTTGATTGTGATCTTGTATACCCACAATGCGTCATTTAATCTGGCTGATCAGTCTTTTCTGTTAGTGTTGACTAATTTTTTCAAGATTCTTTTTATTTACCAATTAGATAACTCATCTTAACCATTCAACTGTGGGTGATAGGCTATGGCCACCCTTTGATGAATTCCATATTTTGCATGAGTTGTAGAAACAACTTATTAGAAAAATGAGTAACACCATCATTGATAATTGCCTTAGGAATCCTAAACCACGCGATAATATTTTGCTACAGGAAGCAAATCACCACCTTAATATCATTAGTTGGTAGTGCAGTGGCCTCTATGCACTTGGAGACATAGTCACCACAACCAAAATGTACTCATTGCCAAAAGAGGATGGAAATAGGCCCATGATATCAATGCCCCATACATCAAATAATCTACTTCTATGATTCTTGTTTGAGGCATCTCATTCCTTTCCTAGATGTTCCTTGTGCATTAACATTGTTTAAATTTCTGGACCTCTTCCCTAGCATCTATGAATATTGTGGGCCAATAGAATCCACTTTGCAAACCTTAGCTATAGTCCTTATCCCTCCAAAATGAGCTATATAGGCTTCGTGGTGGCAGATTGCCAAGATTTCCTTAGCCTCCTCTTCACTTACACACCTCTACATTAGCCTATTCACACATTGATGGAATAGGAACAGTTTGTCCCAGTAGTAGTACTTGAGTTCAAGGAAAAAAATTTCAATTGTTGGCGAGATTTTTTAGGGGGTGGTATTCTACATGCCAGGTATTGGCAATATCAGCGTATAAGAGTGATTGACCCTGCTTGACTTTTAGGAGTTCTTTGTTGGGGAAGTCCTCTTTAATCCAATCTTGTTTTTGATCCTCTGTGTACCCTTTTAGTTTGGAGAGATGATTTGCAATTTAATTGTCCTTCCTCAGACGATCATTGATCTCAACGTCAAATTCCTACAAGAGTAAGATCCATTTTAGCAATCTAGGTTTGATATCTTTTTTAGCAAGTACATAATGAATACCCACACAGCCGGTAAATACAACCACTTTACTTCCTAGGAGATAAGATTGAAACTTATGAAATGCAAACACTACTACTAGTAACTCATTTTCAATAATAGTGTAATTCAATTGTACTTCATTAAATATTTTACTAGCATAGTAGATGCTATAGAAGAACTTGTTCTTCCATTGTCCTAGAACTACTCCTATAGCATAATCACTCGCATTGCACATTAATTCAAAGGGAAGAGTCTAGTCTAGTGCTACAATAATGGGGGCATTGGTGAGTGATAACTTTATTCTCTCAAAGGCCGCCTTGTAATATTTGTTGAACTCAAATTTTCTATCCTATTCCAATAGCTGACAAAGGGGTTTAGTAATTTTGGAGAATTCCTTGATGAATCTTTGGTAAAATCCAACATCTCCTAGAAAAATTCTCACACCCCTAATAGTGGTGGGATGAGGTAATGCTTTGATAAGCTCCACCTTCACTTGTCAACCTCTAGTCCTTGCTATGAGACCTTATGACCTAAGACAACACCTTCTTAAATCATGAAGTGATGTTTTTCCTAGTTAAGAACCAAGTTTGTCTCTTCACATCTTACCAACACTCTTTCCACATTTGTCAAGCAATCCTCAAAACTATCTCCAAAAATAGAAAAGTCATCCATAAAAATTTCTATTATATCCTCTACCATGTCTGTGAAGATAGCCATCATACACCTTTAAAAAATTACGGGTGCATTGCACAAGCCAAAAGGCATTTTCTGAAAGGTGAATGTGCCATAAGGGCATGTGAATGTGGTCTTATGTTGTTCATCGAGTGCAATGGCTATTTGATTGTAACTTGAGTATCTGTCTAGAAAATAATGAAAGTTTCTTCTTGCCAATTTATCAAGCATTTGGTCAATAAAAGGGGGGAAAATGATATTTTTAGGTAGCTTTGTTGAGTTTTCTATAATCCATGTAAATGCCCCACCCTGTGACTGTATAGGTCATGATCAAATTATTTTATGAATTTTGAACAATAGTCATACATCCTTTCTTTGGGACACATTGAACATGACATACCCAATCCCTGTTAGAAATTAAATAGGTGATACCTGCATAGAGCCATTTAATGATTTCCTTCTTCACTACCTCCTTTATCACTAGATTGACCCGTCTATGCCGCTCTATTGATGAGCTAGATGGATCCTCTACCAGAATCTTGTGCATGCTTATTGTTGGACTGATTCCATGAATGTCTTCCATTGTCCATCCCACTACCTTCTTGTATTTTTGTGGTAATCGAACTAGCTGCTCTTATTGAGATTTAGGTAAGGTAAATGATATAATAACTGGTAGGGTATCCCTCTTATCTAAATAAGCACACTTCAATTGGGCTAGTAAGGGCTTTAGTTCCAATGTGGGAGACTCCATAATTGATGGTTTAGTTAGTTGTATCTCTCCACTGTTCAATCCAATAGATTCTCGAGGTGTTAAGTAATTTATCTAGGTTCACCCTGCCATATCCCCTTCATATTGCTCATCGGGACAATGGGTAGGGTAGCTGCACGCTAGATGATCTACATCAAACAACATGGATTCCTCATGAAATGTTCTTATAGCAAACACATCATAAATAGACAAATCAATAATATCAACTTGTGAACAATCGTCCAGGTCCTCCTCCAATAGTTTCATAGAATTAAAAATATTAAATGTGATATGCTCTTTGTTGACCCTCATCATCAATTCTTTGTTATACAAGTCAATTAAGGTCTTATCAGTAGCCAAGAAAGGTCTATCCAAAATGATAGGAACCTCTTTGTCAGCCTCATGCTCCATGATTTTGAAATCTACCGGGAAGATGAACCTGTACACCTTTACTAGCACATCTTCAATCTTTCCCTCAGGGTGGACATATGATCGATCAACAAATTTTTAGCATGATTGTGGTAGGCCTTACTTCCTCAATACATAGTTTCCTAAAAATGGACATGGACATTAAGTTGATACTAGCACCGAGGTCATAGGGGACCTTACCATAATACTTGTCACTAATGGAACAGAGAAAGGTGAAACTACCAGGGCCTATAACTTTCTAGGTAGTTTTTGTTGGAAAATCAAACTACATCCCTAGGTCATAGCTACCATTTCATATTCATAGAGACCTCTTTTTCTTGTTAAAACATCCTTTAAGAATTTTGCATAGTTAGGCATCTATTGGAGGGCTTCCACCAATAGGATGTTTATATGCAATTGGCAAAAAAATTTTGAGGTACTTGTTGAATTACTTATCCTCATGCTACTGCTTGAGTCTCTGAGGGACAGATAGTGATCGAATAAAGGGTTTAAGACTAATGTTTGGTGGTAGTTTACTATTCTTTAGTGGCTCAGGTGTTGGAGTGGGGTTTTCTTTTGGGTTGTGTATGAGGTTAATTTGTAGTTAGGAAGGTGTGCAATTAGACTTTTCTTGACGAGTTCTACATTGTTTCATGATTGTTAGGATGGGGGTTTATCCTTAGCTTCGTATTTTTGGTAAGGAAGTGTAATTTTTAAAACTGATATGAGGGTAATGGCTTACATTATTCCTTTCCTTCTCTCCTGGGATTCTTAGTATCATAGGGTAGAGTGCCATGGGGTTTGATACTCAGGGTTGTAGCTAGCTGGCCCATTTATGCTTCTAAGGTTCTCAGGGAGGTTGTGTTGCTTTGGATTGCTGCATCTGTTTTCATTATATACTCTTTCAGGAGAGTTTCCAAAGAGTTGGGCTTATTGTGTTGGGTAGGGGTTGGTGAGTTTATGATTGTTGAAGGTGTTGGGGTTGAGGTTGGTAGTAGCACTATTGGTTGTATTGGTTGGTTGGGTTTTGTACGTTGTTTTGGTTGGACCATAATATTTTAGGATGTTATCTCTAGGTGGGGTTGTAATGAGTGCCATAAGGCTGTTGAGAGTCCCTAGCCTTGTTTTCCATGTAATTCACCGACACTAGATATACTGGACACTAGTCAAATCAATGACCTTCTCCACAGTATACACATGATAATACAACTGTGGAAGTAGTGGATTGTTACTCTCTTCTTTGTACCTGTGACTTAGTGGGAGTAATATTTTTCAATTGATTGGCCATAGACGTTACCTTAGCTCATAGGGCTATGATGATGTCAACTTTGAATGTTTTTCCTACTCTCACCTTATGAACACTCCTGGCATTACCCCACTATTGGTTGTTGTATGCTATGGTCTCGATAATCTTATAGGATTGGTCATAAGTTTTACTTAGCAAGGCACCATTAGCTGAGGAGTCTACTAAGTTTATGTTTGAGAGTTCAGTACATGGTAAATGTTTCTATCTACAACCAATGAGGGATTCAGTGGTTTGGGCACTTTCTTAACAATTCCTTAAATCTCTCCTATACATCGTGGAGTATCTCATCTTCTTATTGCAAGAATGTAGTAATGCTATGTCTAAGCTTGAAATTTTTATTGGGAGGGAAGTATCACATAAAGAATTTTCAAACTAAGTTATTGTAGGAGGTGATTGAACCAGTCGGCAGGGAAGACAACCACTCCCTAGCATGATCTCTCAGGAAATAAGGGAATAAATTAAGTTGCTAGGATAGTTTTAGAACTCCCTGAATCTTAAAGTTATTGCTAAATTCTATAAATGCTCTTAGATGAAGGTGGGGATCTTCAGTAAGTTGGCCACTAAATTTCCTTATTATTTGTAACATGTGGAACATGATAGGTTTAAGCTTGAAATGAGGGGCTTGAATCTTATGATGGGCAATGGTAGGATTAATGTGGTATTGGATTGGCACAGTATAATCCTGAATAGCTCAGTTGCGATCATCTCCTAAGGATGGAGCTTGCATTCCTACAGGATTTATATTGATGTGAGGGGGTAAAATCATAGGTTATCCTTCCATTTGGTTGGTCATGGAATAGGTGGTCCGTTGTTACAATTGTTAGGCTATTGTGGGCCCAAATGACTCATGTTGCCAGAACCTTCTCGTGTTGATCCTTCTTTATGCTATTGTTGATGGTACAGGGGCACCCGAGTTTTATGCAGAGTGAACTCTATTTCTGTGTTGCTTGGTATTAAGGTGCCATGATTAGTTCTAGTCATATAAGGGTTAGTCCTTTAAAAACAAATGAATCCAAAATTTATAAATAATTTTATTTTTAGTTATGTACAAGAAAAATTCATAGGATGCTATCCTTCAATATGTAGCATTTTTCAAAATTCAACCTTTTCATCCCCAGCAACGGTGCCCAAAAAATTTGTGTGTGGGTGTGTGCTTGTGTGTGTATAGTTCAACAGTGTTCAGCAGGGTAAGTGTAATAAGGAAGCACCACACAGTCGTGCAAGTATACACTCTAGTCCAAGCAGTAAAGTGATGAGAGGATGTCAATCCCACAGGGATAAAGAGGAATGAACTATGCTAGCCAAGGTCGAGCAACCTATGAATCTACTGATGTGACCAAATGTTGATAGGGTGATGTTGAAAATATAAGAACTAATTGAATGCACAAGGTTGTAATAAATTCAATGTAGGATAAATGTGAGGGAAATTAGGAGGTAGGGTTGTGGGAGGAGAGTTGTTATTTCTAAATATATGTATCCTATGAAAATTCATAGTATATCGAGCTTGATGGATATTAATCCTCCTAGAATCACTAGGTTTCATTCAGTGGTGAAAGATGCTCTTAAGCCATCCCCATCACGATGCATGGCCCTTAACAATGTCGTGTAGTGAGGGTCGATGGATTAATGACAAGGTCTCTTCACCTATTAGTGCCAACCCTATCACCATTTGTCATCGTAATTTTTGCACACTATCTAATTGATGCATAATTCAAACGAGTGCCTAATGTGGCCAACATTCAATACCTCGACAATTATAGCTTTACAAAATGAAATATCATTTACTCAACATGATTAGAAATGTTAAGATTATAGCAAAAAATGGTTCCAAACTTTTCCTTTCACTAAGAAGCTAACCAATGCTTAACTTCTTCAAGCTAACATACAAGAAAGAAGAGAAAGAAGGGAAGGGACTCGGGAGATTATGCTAATCCAACCCTTATCTAGCCTAATCACTCATTTTTCCTCTCTCAATGTAGCTATGCTGAGAGAAGTCTCCTTATTTTTTTTATCTCTCTACTACTCTTCTATTGTCATTATTATTTTTCTCTCTTTATGGATTCCCTGATTTTCTTCCTCTATCGAATGATGATCCTCCCTACTTCAATCTTAGGGTATTTATAAATTGATCCACGTAGATAGGACAAATGTCCTCTATTGCTAAAATGGTTGGTTGCACCCAAGCATCAGGCGGTTGTACTTTATTGTCTAGTGGTAGTGCCCTATGGTGGTCCCTGGGTGAATGTTGCCAACTTTAAGAAAATCATGTGTTCTTCTTTTATTAGCATGTAGACTTGTGATGGCGATTTGGGAAACAACTTCTGTGGTCTTGACAGTGTGAAGAGATGCTTTGAGACATTGGGGTGCCATTGTTCCTACACATGTCTTGAAAGTATCTAAGTAAATGCATTATGCCTATGATGAGTATAAGAGTGGGGAGTGTTGTTAGTTCATAGGATAAAAAAGCTATTTTCAGGTTTAACTCAAGTGAGTTATGCGAGATCTCAAAAGGTGGAAAAATAATTAAGAATCTCACCCTATGAATCCCTTATGTGGAAAAAATCATGGATATAGTGATACTTACAAGGTCTTTTCATCAGCTCAAATCCACTCATATCAGGAGGACAGAAGATAGGTTTAAGGTAGGCGATAGTGTCCTTCTAAGAGTTTCACTAATCAATTGAGTGATACCTTTTAGTCATAAGGGAAACCCTAGCTCAAGGTTCATTGGGTTATATGGAATTTTAGATCGCGTTGGAGAGGTTTCTTACCTTCTTGCCCTACATGTGGAGCTTTCACACATGCATAACTTTTTCCACATTTCTTAGTTGAGGAGGTATGTGTCGAATTTGTCGTGTATCATTCACCTTGAGTTGGTTTAGCTCGATGAGACGTTGACTTATGAGGAATAACCGTTGAGGATCCTTGATTCCATAATTTAGGAGACGTGTTCAAATATCGTTCCACTTGTGAAGGTCTTGTGGTCATGTCATGGGGCAGAGGATGCTACTTTGCAGTCTAATGAGCTAATCAAGATGAAGTATCTGGAGTTGTTTTCTTAGGTGTGTTGTGTGGGTAACACTGCCTCTTTTAAGGGGGCAGTACCCTTTACTTTTATATTAACCCTTAGTTATTGTATTCTTTTGGTTGATGGCTTAGGGTTTTCTTATGTTTTGTGCTTACATTAATATGTTTCTTTTCTGGAGTTTGGGGACAAAGTCTCTTTTAAGGGGTTAGTATCGTAATACCCTATCCCAAAATCCTTCAAATTGTGTTTAGAATTATGTTGATATAAAATAAATGAGTTTTGGTTTTGAAATGGACTTGGAATTATAATAAAAATGTGAACTTCAGGCATACCGATCAACTAGCTTACATAACCAATCGGCTGGTGTGCAATGGAAATTAACATTCTTGTTCATGACAAACTAGTAAACTTGTTTGCCCAAACCCATCGACTGGTTGTCCTACGATTTCAGATTCATTTCTAAATTTGATTTAAATTTCTCTCTAATTTTTATGAAAACTTCTAATTATAGTCCACTTATGATAATAAGTATGTTTTAGGGCTCTGAGATTATTTTCACATTAATTAGATCATTATATAATTTTAATTATTCAAAATTTTCCCAAAAGGAACTTTTAAGGCAAGCTTTACCTTTTCTCTTCTCCCTCACCTACCTCTCTCTTTTAGTAGTTGGGGCTATGAGAAAAACTTTGTTCAATGTCCCCTTACTTGCCAACCCTTTACTATGCTCATTTTTTACTACACTCAACCCCCATCCCATCAAGTCAGTCCTCACTTCTTGGCTTGCGCACACTCAACCTCACCAGTCTCATCCCCTTTCTCCTGAGAATTTTGACCATCCTTACCTCTATACTTCTCATTTATGATCCATTCTCATTCCTCGCATGTGTTATTTCTCTCTTCTCATTTCTCCTTATGGAAATTTCCCCAAGTTTTGAACATCCTTCCATTTCCCCTCTTCTCCTCTCTATTGAGAAAAAAATAGGGGCTTTCTCTGATTTTCTCCCTTCTTTATGAGATCATTGTGCTCCTTTCCCATCTTCTAATCTTTGATTTAGTTCTCACTTTCTTACCTTAAGGAAGGAAATATTAATTATGAGAATGGTTGAAGATTCCAGCTCTTCCTTTGATACCTTGTTTTTTAGTTAAAGGTGGTGTTTTGTGTCTTTCTTCTTCATTTGATTTTTCTTGGTTTTTAATGAAGTTTTGAAATATTTTTTTAATGGTTTTAACTTTTATTTTCTTAGGAATCGAAGTAATGCTAGATAAGCCATCTAGTAGGAGCATGGTGCTAGAAGAATTGCTTCAAGGTAAGGCATTCTTATCTTTAATATAAATAGGTTTCTGTGGTATATTGGGGTTCCATGTGTTTGGTGCTTATATGATTATGATATAATTGTGTCCTATAGTTTGAGAATGTTATAATTCTTCACAAGTTAATGTTATTGGAATTCTCTTATTTTGAGCATAAAATGGGCTGTTTGAGCATGATTTATTTATGTATGCACATTTCCATGTATCCATGCGATTCTATGTGTGCATCATGTATGTTGATGTAGAAGCATACTAGGACCAATATAGTAAAGTGTGGTAAATTTGGGTGTGTGCTTAGCAAGTCTAGGTAGTGTTTTACTCAAACCAGTCAATCAGTTCCTCGAACTTATTGACTGGTTTTGCAAAAAGTCGAATGATTTGAAGCTTTGGATCAATTAGTCAAGAGATCAATCAATTAGTTTGATGAACTAGTCAACTAGTTTTGATGAACAATTGATCGGTTGGTCAAACCCATCGACTAGTGTCTCTATAGACCAAACTGGTTGCTCTCTGCTTACACCCATCAATTGGTTGGACCAAACCAGTTATCTGGTTATTATAACCAATCGATAGGTTGGTTAAACCCATCTATTGATTTCTCTCCAGGGAAAAATGGGGTAGTTTCTACTGATGCCTATTGATCGATTGAACCAAACTAGTCTAATGGTTCTTATGAACAATCAATTAGTGAGGCTAACCAGTCGATTGGTTCTGTGGTAATGTTTTAGGTAACGTCTAGTATGACAGACTAGTCCACTGGTCCGAGGGATTTATCGACTAGTCCGATTGAAAGCCACCTGGTTCTTATAATTTGTTATGTTTCTCTTGGGCTTTTGTATTGATGCTTCCATGTATTTGCAACATTTTAATTGCAATTTCAACTATGGTTGACCTGATTCAATAAGAATCACCGTGATGGTATTTGATAGTTGAATTTAGTTAAGTTTGGCATCATCTCTAAACACTTAAATGGCGACTTTTGTGCCTTATGATGTATTTCTTGTTATCACTTGGAAACACCCAATCTGGTGAAATAACGGATTTTACTTGTGCTTAATGTTAGCATTTGGAAACACTTATTTTGGTGAAATAATGGATTTTACTTGTGTTTGGTGTTATCACTTAGAAACTCCCAATTTGGTCATGTGTGGACTTTATTGTGATTTATGATATCACTTGTAATCAAATTATTATTTTAAGATTTTGTTTGAGCTTTTTTCTTCAGCTCTCGGGGTAGCTATCGGTAGTTAGTAGGCGGGTCACCCTTGGTTATACTTTTCACCTATTACCTATTTTGTTTTCTACCAAGTTGTAGTTGGGAGGGGTATGTGCATATCTTTGAGGTATAGGATCATACTATGGCAGGCTGGCATGTCATTAGTGTCCAACTCGAGTGGATGAGGTATCTTAGTACAAGCCCCCTAAAACTTCATGTTATCCATTTCTTAGGTTGTTGTAGTATCCTAACTTTTTAACCCTTGCAGTGGAGACATTCAAGGTGTGGTAGGTGAGGTATTCTAGTACAAGCTCCTTTAGTGTACTTTGATCATGTGTGGTGGGTGTGGTATCCCAATTTGAGGCACTTGCACTTGATGTGTGGTGAGTGTTGTATCCCTAAAGAAAGCTCCTTCAATGTATCTTGACCTTATGTAATGGGTGTGGTATACCATTGTGAGTATTTGCGTTTCCATAACTTTTGTTTATGGTGGAAAACTAGGTGTGGTCAAATAAACTATCTTATAAACTGAAAATTGTGTAGTCATTAAAGGAGGAATTCTAATATGGTTTATATTGTATGAGTTGCAAGTACTTTTGTATTTTTTATACTCTCATGATTCCATGCATGCATGGTATGTTGTACTTGAATTGTACCGATATGGTATCTGTAACATCCCCAAATTTACTACTGAAAACTTTCGTTTAAATCAAAAGGTTTAGCGGAAGCAAAAGAATTAAAACCGTAAACTTGGGGGTATTACCGCCACACTTAGTACCAGACCGGCTCATCTACCGTTCCGGTACTAAGTGCTAATGCTAAATCCGATCATCAATAAGTACAAAGTATCATAAAACGCAAGACGACATTTAGCATAAATCATTAATAAGATATAAGTCAAACAGAAGTTTGAATACGATTTAGGATTACAACCCCATAATGCTTTTTCTTTAAAACGGAAAACGTAATACAAAAGTAGCTAACAGAACAGTTCCCAAAAAGGATCAGTATCCGGATTGCCTACTCACTTAAGTCAAGCCTTCCACCCCAAAATAGTATCCGATCATAGACCTGCGCAGGAGGTCTGCTCCCCACCATCGGTGGATCATCACAGGACCCAGTCAATCAAGGTAGTATCGGTATGGGTCCAATACTGAGTAAGGGCGCATGTGCGCTAAGGCCAAGCATACCATCATACAACATAACATGCACAACACAATCACATAAGCAACATGTAATATTATGGATGATGTAGGTCGGTTATGGTCCAGTCCAACTTCTTTTCATAACTTTGATAATTATAGTCGATTCACATCATAATCGTTATGAATCCATGAGAATAAAGGACCCCACTATTATAGCCGGGGGATCGGTCACTTATAGGGCAGAACGCACCTAACCACTATTTTATGTCGGTGGATCGGTCTCCAGGGCAGAACGCTCCTGGCCACTATTATACCGGTGGATCGGTCTGGCCCCAACTCTCATGGTGTTTCACTATGATTATAACGTATCTTTCCATGATTTGTTTATAAGTCCTTTCACACCATAATCTTTGTTAATCCATGCGAGTACGGGAACCCCACTATTATAGCCGGTGGATCGGTCACTTATAGGGCAGAACGCACCTAACCACTATTATATGCCGGTGGATCGGTCTCCAGGGCACAACGCTCCTGGCCACTATTATGCCGGTGGATCGGTCTGGCCCCGACTCTCATGGTGTTCCACTGTAAGTATATAGTATCTTTCCCATGATTTAATTACAACATACTGTTTGGTTTGTTGAGCTCGGGATCCCCCACTATTATAGCCGGTGGATCGGTCACGTATAGGGCAGAACGCACCTAACCACTATTATACGCCGGTGGATCGGTCTCCAGGGCACCCCGGCACCTGGCCACTATTATGCCGGTGGATCGGTCTGGGCCCGGCTCAACAATATTACTCTTTAAGTAATTAATATCTTATTCATGTCTTATTAAATGAGGTTCCACCCTTGACATGCATATCAACTACCCTCTACTTCTTCCCTTCGAGGAGGCCCATCCCATATCTTGAGACTGTTCTCCCCTTCTCACGCCCGATGTCCATCCCCTCTTACTCTTATACATAAGGAAACGTAGTAAGGGCACACTCTCCCGAGAATGTGGGCTAACCCTAACACAACGATATCGGTCCCGCATGTCCTCACCCCTCTAGGGCTCCTCCTTGGAAAACCCTAATTTGGGCCTATATGGCCCAACTCTTTCTTACTCATCCTAACCTTACTTTGTTCCTTGTCTCGCATCCCGTCTCTACTAAGAAATCCCCAAAATATATCCCTTTATTCCCCAACTCCGCATGTGACCGCCAAACCCTAGTTGGCCACACCAACCCTAGCACTTTACTTCCTCCTCAAGTAACCTCCCCTCTTTGCCCCAAAACCTCTTCTCTCATTTAGAAACCCGTACTCATCCTTCATACAAGTGGACTCTCACTCTCAACCCCATACTCCATCTTTCCTTGATCATTTTTACCCTTGTACCCTTCAAATTGCGCATTTCCTCCCAAAAACCCTAATTGGGTCCCTTAGACACCCTTACATCGACCCATGTGAAATTTCGCACCCAAGTCTCCAATGGACCTGTAACTTTGACATTATTTTATTTACTTCTTCACTCAACCTTCCTCATGTACGATTCATCCCCACGCAGAATTTAAATACTCCATGCAGACTCCCCAACACCCATTTACTCGCAAAACCCTAATAAGGTCTCTTATGCACCAACTTACGTACTATTTTTCATACTAAGTCTCCAATCATTCCAATACTCTCCCAAGCTCTTACTTACAACCCAAATCAACTTTTCACACGTAAGGATCATGCCCATGCAAGGTCTAGTCCCCCTATGCAAACTTCCCAAACATCCACTTTCCCGTTGTTCTTTTATTATCATTTCATGCTACCCAAAACCCTAGCATGCATGTCCTAGAGGGCCATAACAAGTCACATCATCAACATCAACATCAAACATGGAACATGTCATATACGTATAATATAAGGCACACACAACATACCTCATGATCCACGCTGCGCTACACAAAACAGGTTATTCATAACACATGCATAATACACATCAACATGGCATGCTCATCATTCACCCACACATTACATCACACATAGCACAAGGCCATAGCTTCGTCCTTACCTAAGGCGGCGCCAGGCTTGGAGCACGCTCCTATAACTCCTTAGGGCTTTGGTCGAGGTTACCTATAAAAGGGGAAAATGCTAAGTATTAGTTTCCCTTGCAAGTACCATCAACCCTTATTCTAGTTTAGGATTAGGGTTTTTATTACTAAAGAGGGTATTATATAACAACTAGGGTTTTTACCTTAGAATTAGTATAATAAATATTAGTAGTCAAAATATATTTATTTTTGATACTTATTGTTACACTTATTTTATTAAACCCATTAGTTCTAATCTTGTAGTAATAGGGTTTATGCCTGCTTTAGGAAAATAGTGTTAATATTAATAAAATAGTGACACTAATGTCTAGTGATAGGAACCCTAGCGTTTTAAGGCCAAGTCTATTAATGGTGTTATATTTGAAATGATAATATTATAAGGTCACAATATTACAAGTAACTATTCCTAAGGGTGATAATGATAATAGTTGTATAGTCTTGAATAACACAAGGGTTCAAATGCCTTTGGTTACAATAATAAGGTAGTGATAGTAGTAATAATAGTAATAGCTAATAATAGTGTCCTAGTAATGAGGTTAAGGTTAATGTTAAATGGTATGGTAATAAGGGTTCAAGTACTCTTCTTAGTTAATAACCACATGATATTTACTAGCTTGAATTAAGTAACATGGATAAGAACAAGTAGTATTATTGTTAACAAAATGATAAGGGTGTTAAGTATAATAATAATAATAATAATAATAATAATAATAACACTAATAATAACGATAATAATAATAATACTCCTAGGAGTAATGATAATAACAATAATACAACCAAGTAAGGTTTAGCAACCACAATAATAACCGTAGTAAGGATAATAGAAGTAATAACAGCAATATTATTAATAATGTTAATACTAATAATTATAAAGATTAAGATTAAAGTTAAGTATAATAAAAGTTAGGGTTCAAAGGGATGTTAGTATTAGTAAGAAAATAAGAACATTAATAATAGAGACAATAATAATGGTAATAATGATAATAATAATAATAATAATAATAATAAAAAGTAATAATAATAATGATGATAATAATAATAATAAGTATATTAGTATTAATATTAGTAGAAAATAGTAGCAGCTATATAAAAGGGGATTAGGGTTTGGATGAGTGGAGAACCACCTAGGGTCGGTGGTGGTCCGGCTGCGGTGCGTGGCGGCGACGGTGGTGGTGGAGAAGAGAGGAAAAGATGGAGGTGGTGGTTAGATGGGAGGAGAAAAGGAGGAGTTTGAGGTGGGGAAAGAAAAAGTAGGTGAAGGGGAGTGGAGTGAGGGTGGTGGCGTGGCAAGGGGTGGCGGCGCGCGGTGGTTGGCGCGGCGGCCGAGGGTGGTGGAGAGAGGTGGGAGATGAGGGAGGAAGGAGGAGAGGGAGGAAGGGGGAGTTGAAGGTAGGGGAAGGTAGAGGAAGCTTCCCTGGGTGTTTTGGAGGGTGGAGGAGGTGCTGGTGGCGGCTGGGTTGGCGGTGGAAGGCGGCGCAAGGGCGGCGAAGGCTGGGAGTGGTGGTTTTCGGGATAGGAACTTTGCACGGCTAGGGCAGCACGTGCAGGGCAAGGCGGAGGGTGGTGGCGGCTTGGTTTTGTCGAGGGAGTTGCAGGGATGATAACTGTGGGCAGAGGTGGCGGCGACGGTCTTTGGTGACGGCGAAGAGGTAGGGTTTCGGGGCAAAAATCGAAAAGGGAGCTGATTGGGGCTGCCAATGGGGGGTATTTATAGGCAATTGGAAGGGGAAAACGACAAGGGGAGAAGGAGGCGTGCGGGGCAGGTGTGCAGGTGGCCGGCCGGTGGCAGGCGGTGCAGGCCCTGCCATGGCAGGTTGGGTCGGGGAAGGGGAGAGGAAAAGGGAAAGAGATGGCACGCGGGAAAGGGAGAGAGGGACTTGGTCGGGGTCAAAAAAGGGAAAGAAAACGACGGGAAGGGCAGGGGAGAACGGTCGGTACTAGGCTGGTGGCTGCCGACGGAATTCGAGCTGCAGGTGTCGAACTGCAGATCGCGTGAGGGAGAAGGAGACAGGGCGGGGTGGACCGGTCGGTCTAGGGAAAAGAAAGAAAAGAAAGAGGGGGCGGTTCGGCCGGCTGGGCAGCGGGTGACGAAGGGCTGGCAGGCCTGGCACGCGAGACGGGGGGGGAGAAAGGGACCTGGGCCGGTGGGCTGGCCCAGTCGGGGGGAAAATGGGGAAAAAGGAAAAAGAAAATGAGTAAAGGAGGAAGAAAGAATAAAAGAAAGAGAAAAGAGAAAAAGGGAAAATGGTAAAATGGTTGGGTTGGGGTATTGGTCTTTATTTATTTATATATTTATTTTAGATATTTAATTTTAATAATAATTATTTTAATTATAATAATTAAATCCATTTTTAAATTAATTAGACTATTTTGGATAAATTGTCCTTAACTTCCATTTTAATTAGTAAAATGTCCAAAATTTTCTAAATAATTTATTTATTATTTTCTCCCTATTTTTCTCAATTAATTTCCTCTTTATTTAATGAAGTAATATATTTTCTTAATTTTCTCTAATAAATCATCATTTTGCCATAATTCCTAAATTAGGATTTTTGGGGTATTTCAGTATCTCCATGCTGTTACTTGACTTCAATGTGTTGTATGATCCTTACCATATTTTGGGTAGTATGTTTTACTAATATTTCATCATACTGATAATGTATTTGTGTGGTCACTGTGATGATTCGGCTTCTGATCCGGGGAGTAAAGGATGATTTGCAGGGTTACGACTCTTAGTTAGAGTATGCATATGGTTTTGTAAAATTATCAAGTTCAGTCCATCTATAATATTTTTTTGCAAATGAAATTTAAAATTTATTAAGAAATAGAATCATTATAACTTAGTTCCCAAAACTTTTCTAAACACTGCTTTACATAGAGACTACTATTACTCATATGGGGAGCCGAGTACCTAGCTGAGACAATACATACAATTTTTTTAATAAGGTCCCTCCATCTACAATTTATTTTTGAAAAAATATTAGAATTTCTAGTAAGCCAAAATTCATATATACACACTGCACATAAGGTACGTGCCAATTGAATCTTCCTTTTTGACACTCTTGATCTTTGAGCTAGAGTTACCATCATATCAGGCCATGTCTGGATTATACCTTTCAATCCAATAGAATCATAAGCATTCTTTAATAGATCCTTCATTCCTAAAAATGCAAACAGAAGATGGGAGAGGGATTAATTAGCATCACAAAAGCAACATGTTGGATCCTCCATATTTGAAAATTTGCTAAGACTATCCTTAATAGGGAGCCTGTTATGAGCAACAATCCAAAGTAGGATCTTATGTTTTGGGCTAGCATTATTCATCCAGGCTGATCTCCACCAATACACTGGAATACCTTTATGCCTAAGTTGTTCATAGATAGCACTAATTTTATAGGTCTGAGTGGGAATGATGGTGTGAAACATAGGTTGGAGAGTATCTATAATCTTGAATAACTTTCTAATAATCCAGGATGTAGTGGTTGGAAATTTAGCATTCCAAATAGATTATCCTTTTATATAGACACTGCGAATGCATTTAACCCATAAGCTATTTTTATCCTAAGCTATATGCCACAAATGTTTGCCCACTGCTGCTATGTTCCAAACTTGAAGATCCAACATCCCTAGGCCACCCTCCTATTTTGGAAGACAAGTTGTGGACCAGGCAATCAATGCACATTTGGAAGTCCCAACTTTCCTCATTCACAGGAAGTTCTTGCATAAACTAATAATCTTAAGGATGAGTTTTTTTT
The DNA here is from genome assembly GCA_030549775.1 of Tamarix chinensis. Taxonomy (NCBI): domain Eukaryota; kingdom Viridiplantae; phylum Streptophyta; class Magnoliopsida; order Caryophyllales; family Tamaricaceae; genus Tamarix; species Tamarix chinensis. The sequence goes on from CM060177.1 coordinate 77,778,435, forward strand.
GGGAAGAACAAGAATCTGAATCCAATACATCTGGATGCCATAAATGACTAATCTAAGCAACTGCAATCTTCCTGCATAAGATAATAATCTTGTAGACTAGTATTGCATTCTGCTAGTGATTTTCCCAATAAAATCCATCATTTGATCTGATCTTAATCAAGTAGAAGAATGAGGGATTCCCAGGTATTTAAAAGGCATGGTTCCCTTAGGGAAAGAAAGGAAATATGTTATTTGATGCTTCACCCTCTCAGGTACCCCTCCAAAATATATGGAACTTTTCCCTAGGCTAATGTGTAGGCCTAATGTGCTACTGAAACTTTGGAGTCATAGGCCTTCATAATACCAACCTTCATCATGCACCTTGGGGATGCATGCTTTCTTCCATACAGTCTAATGAGTTCATGAGCCAATAATATGTTATCTCCTATTACCCTACCTTTGACAAAGGTAGATTGTGAAATACTTATTATATTAGGTAAAATAGGTTGTATTCTTGCTGCTAATATTTTGGATAGAATCTTGTAAAGAACTGAGCAGCAAGCAATAGGTCTGAAATTTGTGACTTTGCTGAGATTGTCATGTTTAGGAATAAGAACCAAAACAGTGGGGTTGATAAAAGATGGGATTGTACCTAGGAAGAAGATTTTTTTGTTAAAAACCTAGATATCCTCCTCTATAATGTCCCATGAAGCTTTAAAAAAGCCTGCAGTGAATCCATCTAACCTAGGGGCCTTTGTGTTTCCAATGAAGAACAAAGCATTTTTAACTTTAGAGAAGGTGATAAGCTTAAGAAGATCATGCTGCTGATCAGGATTAAGTGTGCTCCCTTTTTAAAGGAGAGTCATATCCACCTGCTTTACATTGGGAACAACTGTTTCAGTTCCTAAGAGAGATCTATAATATTTAGCAAATCCTACTTTGACTACTTCAGGATTAGATGCCCAATCTCCATGTATGATCTAAATCTTTGAAATTATTCTCTTGTTCTACCTGGCTTTCATAGTAGCAAAAAAGAACTGTCTTTTAGAATCCCTTAATTGTAACCATTTGATGCCTGATTTTTGCTTGAGGAAACTTTCATCACATTTTACATAATGCTCATATTATTTCAAACATTCCTTTTCCTCCATCTGTAAATTGATACAAGTAGGATGATTTTTAACTCTTTCTTGAATAGTATCAAGCTTTTGTCTCTGATCAGCAACTTTTTGCATGATGCTACCAAAATTTTTTTTGTTCAAGATGGTGCATGGAATTTTTTTTTATCTTGGTAAATATAGAGTAGTTATGATAACTATGCCAAACCTTAGAAAAAATATTAAGAAAGTTCTCATCATAGATCCACATGTTAAAGAGTTTGAATCTACCCTTTGGATGAGGCCTGAGAGAATTCAGACAAACACCAACAGGGCTATGATCTTAGAAAAGGGAAGATTGGAACTCCACTGTTGCACTCCATCTATAATATTGTTCTAGTCTTTGTCATCTTGTATTGTCATATTAACGGTATGATCATGCATTCTTTTATTCCTTGTTCTATTTTGCCTTGCATTAGGCATGGGGTAGGTGATGATCACATCTCTCTAATATTTGATGTGGTGGTAACATTCCATGGTTTTATTTTTCAAACACTTTGGCATTGTCTTAAAAATGAAATTTTCTAGTTCAAATATTGGGGGTGTTATATACTGTTGATAGATTGTTAAAAGTAATGAAAACCAATGATCCAAAGGAATACAACATATCACTCATTAATGCATAGGGAAAACCCCAAAATCAGAGGCTAAAGGCAATGAGAAAATACTTGTCTAGAAGTTACAATGGAAGACCTCTTACTAAGTAAGAGTTCCAAAAATTGAAAGTCAAACATTAATCAACAAAGCCCTAAAATGAATCCTAACTCATTATTTATTTATTTAGTCCACCAATGACCAAGATACTATTTAAAGGCTTTAAATATAATCCACATGTTTAGATAACTCATAACTAGGATAAAAATATCAAAAACCACCTTTTATCGCTATGACCAAAATAACAAAAAATGTAGATATAAATAATTTAACCATGCCAAAATAAAGTACCACGTCAAATTTGAAAATTTTACTATTAATGAAAAATTACTATTTATAGATCGATAAAAAATATCATTTTACACTAAGAAATTTAAAGCTAAAAACTAAATTTTTTTTGTCATCAATAATTATTGCTTTTACTTAGTTACTTTTCCATAGGTCAAAAATTCAATGGTCAACAATTATGATTAATATCTGACTCTAATTTAGCCTAAAAGCCTTTTAGTGATATTTTATTTTATCATTTTTATGATTAATTATTCAAAAACATAATTAAATTTGCATTAAATCCAACTTATGCTAATTAGCATACAAGTAGGTCGAGAACAAATTGAATAAATAAGGAACATGTTGAACATACAGAACACCACCTAAGCTTTATAAAATTTTAACCAAAAATTAGAACATGCAAATGTACTTAAATCAAAGCATGTCAACTATGGAAATTCACCTATAAATTACAACTTACATCAAATTAGCATAACTACTAAATGATCAAAATCACACCTAGAACATTCATAATTTCTCTTAACTAAAAATCATACCAAACATGCTTAAATTTAAACATTAATGATGATTTGAAATTCAAGATCTATGACCTGATATCCTCGATTTAATATACAAAATCCTCAAACCTCCTAAGTGACCAAAATTCATCACCAACCAATCATGGTACAAATCCATCAATAAACACAATCAATCATTCTAATATATAGTAAGAATATCTAACCTAAATATAAGCTCCAAATTAGTAAGAGAAAATAATAGTTAAAGAACAAACTAAACCTTTTCTACAAGCCTCCATGAACCTACACCATGAAGAAATGATTAGAGAGAAACAACAAATAAAAACCGAATCAAATAAGGTAGAATTAAAGAGAAAAGGAGGAATAATCCTTATGTTGAATTTGGAAGGAAACCAATATTTATAAATAGAGTAAATGCGGGAGGATGTCCTAAAAAAAATAGAGGGAGAAGGTGGAAGCATGAAGGAGAAAAGATAGAAGAGAAATTAGCTAAGGTAGGTTAAGTTTAGGAAATTTAGGAAGCTTAGTAGTTAATTTCACTTAGTACTTAAGTTCAGAAGATATTTGTGGCCAACATATATAATTAATAAAGGATGGAATATTTATACTTGGGGAGAGAATGAAGAAGAAAAGTTGGTTTTGATGACACTTACATGCCTAAAAATATCTAAAGAAATCTAAAAATTATAAAATTACTTCCAAATAACTTTTAGACTTAGAGCTCAGTAAAGATAAAATATAATGAACCTAAAATTTTCATAAATTTTTGGATAGCTAAAGGGTTGGTTTAGCGTTTAAAATGCTAAAGTAGAGCTAACTAGAACATAAAAAATACTTTTTTATAGAGATCTTTGATTAAAACTTTGAAACAACCTAAGAGACTAAAAAAATACAATGAAAAAAAAAGAATTATAATGATCTTTATGGAGTATGATATTCTAATGTGACTTAGAAGATCTCATAGAAATGAAGTTATGAGAAAATGTTAATAAATATTTTAAAAATGAAATAAGGGTTTCAAATTTGATAAAGGATGTACTAAAATATTCAAAATATGATAATTTTATATTTAAATATAGAATATCCTAAATATGCTAGGGTTTTCAAAAAATGGGGAATTATACCTTAGCTTTTATAATGTTTGTAGTTAATCGGACTAATAGCAAGACCTTTTTCGCCAAACATTCCTCCAACAATCCCATTTGCTTATTAGTCTTTTCAAAGATAACATCGTTAGAACTTATTATATGTACAAAATTGAATTTCACTATGTAATAGGTGATATGGGCTTATATGACTACGAGTCATCATGATGTGTAATACCCCATTTTCAGAAAACCCTAATAATTATAATGGATAATTATGTGTATTAGTTATAATAAATATTATAGGGTGTTTGTACTAAAAATATTATTAATGTGTGTAATATTATTATGACTTATTAGTTATAAAATTTAATTAGCCTAAAATATATTAGAGGGGGCTCATTAAAATTTAAATCCAGATTTGAGTCATAACCGGTATCTGTTTCGTCAAATAAACCTATTCCGGTAACCGGATAATTTTTACCCATATACTTTACGTGATTTTATGGGTTGGGGTTTGAAAATTTTTCCCGATCACAGCCACCTCCTCTTCCTCTCTCTGTGTGTAAATATATATATATATATATATGTATATATGTATGTATGTATGTATACCTTATTTATGTACCAAAAAACTACCTCATTATTCTGCTAATTTTCTATCAAAAATCACCTCAAATACACTCCTTATCTCCCCTCCTTACCGTCGCCAAAACCGCCCAAAAACTCACCTTCGGCAACGATTGCCGCACCTCATCCACCACCACCGTAAAAGCCTTCCATTCCTTCACCCTTAGCTGCAGAAAAATTAATCAAAACACTACCCCTAGCTGCAGCAAAACCACCCATTCTTACCCCCCAAGTTGCAGCAAAAACCAACTGAAAATGCCCCCAACCATTGGTAAAACCAACCAAAAACACTCCCCTATCCTTCAAAAAAATCATCCAAAACTCCCCTTGCTTCGGCACACATTGCCATTCCCTACATCCCCTTCCAACAACCCAAACCATTTCCTATGCCTCCCTTTCAGCCCTCCTTTCCGCTTCCTATTCCTTAGCAACAACAGTTTGTGCCATTTCTAGCCTTCTTAGCCAACCACCCGTTTCTTCGATCCCCGATTTAGTTTTTCCCCATTCTTTTTTCTTTCGATTACCTTAAAAATTCATTAATTATATTATTAATTCTAATTATGTTTTAAAAATTTTTATTAGGTGATATTTTGGAAGTTTTAAAAGAAGCAGATTAGGGTAAGCATGCTTAGAGATCATAGCCTTATTAGTAAGGATACTATTCAATGTTTTAAGTTTTGTGTTAAATGCTTGTATGATTATGTGTAACATCATATTATTGTTATTATATTATTAAATGCATGTTTATGATGATATGATATATTAGTATGAATTATATGATAGAAAGGAAGTGAGAATATCGAAAGATATGCTAATACGATGATATTACGCTAAGTCGTATTTTTATAGATGAGTATAAATTGTGGGAGAGTAGTATGAGTCTAATGAGTTCTTACAAGTGGGAACTAATTATTATTAAGATATATTTTGACAAAAGGAGGATTTGAAAATAATGATATTGAGGATATGAGATGTTTGTAAAATAAGGGTTATCGGCTACTTTTAAGGGCATTTTTGTCAATATGGATAAATATGGAAATTTTGGTATTTTAATGTCTTAGACGGATTAAAATATTCTAATAATATCACATGAAGTGTTTGGGAGTAATTATGAAGGTCATAAGTTCTTCAGATGAGAAAATAGCTAAGTTTGGGAATAGTTGCCTTAAAACGGTAATGTTATTATCACATGTGTAAAATGTTAGAGTTAGGCCATGACTTTTTGATATGTTTTTAATATGGGTATTTTAAGGATTTATATTTAATACTTTAATTATATGAACCTTATGGGAGAAATTATGACTTACTTGTGAAATTAGGGTTTTGGGAGCCTTATGGATAGTAATTTTTGAGATAGGGTTATTATCGCATATGTAAGACGTGGGAGTTAGACCTAAAAATTTGGGTATGTTAATGATACTATTATTTGAAGAACATATAATAAATTTGGTGGATAAATGATCAATATGGGGGAAACTATGCCTAAATTCTAAATTTAGGGTTTTTGGGGGAAATGAGCATCTTAATCTTTGAGAATAGTCTTGTTATATGTATATTAATGTATCACTTACATTAATTGTGTTTATCACTCATAAATCAATCATGAATAAGATGTTAATCATTTAAAGTGAAAGATCACATGAGTTTGGACCGGTTATATTGTCTGTTCTACTAGGAGAGAGCATTATTCAGGTGATTTTTACCTCGGGATTGTATATTATTAATTGTTCCACCGGTTGAGAATAGTGGGGTCCCTGAACTCAATTTAAAATAAATCCCGAGAAGGATTATAATTATTGATAAGACATTAATCACATGAAGTGGAATACAACTTGAGTCAGGATCGGTTGTATATGTCTGATCCATCGGACGAGAACATTATTTGAGAGTGTTCTACCTCAAGAATGTATATTATTAACCATTCCACTAGTAAGAATAGTGGCCAGATGTATTTCCTAGGATTATATATTATTAACCGTTCCATTGGTAAGAATAGCAGCCAGGAGCGTTTTGTCTTGGGGTGGGATAACCGTTCTACCGGTTGAGAATAGTGGGGCCCTTGAACTCAAACAAAAATAAAATAATGGATCCTGATATATTCTAATAATACGAATCCGGAATAGTAATTATCTTGTATTGCTTTTTATATCTAGCATGTATACTACATTCCACTGTGAATATATGTAATGATATGTTTCCCCGGTTTCGATTATATTGTTATCTTACTCACTACATAGTGCACAGATCATCCTTTTCATGGGTAATGCTCATTCCCATGAGCATATCTGCCTTGTTTTATAGGTGATTGATGATTATTAGCTTGATGTGCTTGACTTGGGTGAGCGCTAAATGAATTAGTAAAGGGTATGGTTACCTTGATATCTCTATCTCTCTTTGGACTCGTAGTCCTCTATTTTCACTATTTATTCCCTTTTTCTATTTCGTATCCTGTATCGTGGTGGAATCATATGCTTCCCACATCTGATTCTTAAGTGTAAGGTTACTTTTGCCTTGCACCCAACATAGACTGGACATAGGGAGTGCCTCTTCTATGTTGGATGCGGCATGATACCCCTATGTTTTGTATTTTGGCTTCCATTATTAACTCGTTAAAACAAAGATTTTAAGTTCCAAAATTTTAAGTTGCTAGCCTCATACAAGGATTTCATCAATAATCGTGTGAATGACATTATCTAGCTCCTTAATTAAAAAGGAGGCGGAGGCTAGTAGGCTACGCCTGTTTTTTTCTCTCTAGGGCCAAATGTGTGTAATGCCTCAAATGACCCTTGTGTATAAGCTCTTCAATAATTTCCTCTAACAATACCGCATAGTATGACCTATGTCTTCATGATATATACACCTTTTTTTAGGAGCCTAAGAAAGACATGCTTCAAATTATACAACAACTATAAGATACAAATAATTTATCACTTTTAATTAGCATTTAATAAGTTGAATTGCGAGTGAAAGATTATTCTCCACTTTAGATTAAATAACACGAATAGAAATTGAATGGATTATGATAGTAATTAATTGAATGTAAAACATCATCCATTATTTAAATCATTTGATTAGATATAGTAATATTGATACTTGATGATAAGACTATGTAGTTTGAGAGAGAGCATTAGTTATATATTCATTTTGACACATATATACTCCTTTGTAGCTTGTTATTCATCAATTAAACCATTATTGATTCCCATCTATTGAGACCCTAGATTTCTTAGTTTACCTGCTTCCTAGTTAGAATAATTAGTTTAGATTAATATTTGTTTTTTTATTTAGTTTTGATAATGTAGGCATAATTAGAGCTACTATTATGTTTTAACTATTATTTAGTGTCTATGGGAAAATAACTTGGTACTCTTAGTGCACTTTTATTACTTTTTATTGATATACATGTCGATACGTATCTTTTGTCGACACCAATCATATATGATCAAGAGTTAGTCACATAAGATAGTTAAAGCCCGATGCTCTAACCTGAAAAAAGAGCTCACTCATAAACTATATTAGTTCTAAAACTTGTGCAAAGTTGAAGAAATTTATTTTCATAAAAAAGCTTCCAGATTTTGAAGCTAAAGACATTAATACCAACTTTTAGTACCTCCCCTAATTATCTTGACATTTTTTTTTCATTTTGAGACTATGTGAATGAGATAAAACAAAAACCAATGGATGTTACGAGCACATCAAACATCATAGAGGTATGATCATTCACTTAATTCACACTCAATTCAAGGGTAAAATATTAACAAAACCATACACAAATATTAGAGATTTTGTGTGTGTGTGTGTGAGAGAGAGAGAGAGAGAGAATATGATAGATGACAACATGATGTTTATAAAAACTCCATAATACATGGAACATATATAAGAGTTTAAGTGACTAAAAAAAAAACAAAACAGCATAGAAAGTAAAAGACATATATATAGCTAGCCTCACTTTCTTACAAAATAGATTATTCCCTAAGTCCCTAAGTAATGTCCACAAAGAGGCCTATATCAAGCTGATAAAACTTGCAAATCAACATCATTTGCCTATTTGAGTAGGAATGGACCATAAAATGGTAGCATCAGTACGGTAAAGTACTGAGTAAAATAGGCTTATCTTATAACATGAAAATGAATCATGTTGCACATAGAAGCCATGTTAAACATGGCATGATAAACATATATAGGATAAATACACATGGTATAACAACAACAATAGTAATAATAAGGAATAACTCATACATCTCAAAGCAAAGTAAACCATATTGTTATTATTCTAATATGTGAGCACATAATCCAATGGCTAAGATATTTGATCGACCATACCAAATTCTCCACCAAGAAAGAAATTTATGGCATCATATAATTGTGTGTTTTACAATGATTTTACCAAACACAAAGGGGTATAAACCCACCAATCATGCCATAACCTTGACAATTTGTAACCCTATAGAGTATCAACTCCATCGCATGGTGTTTGGGTGATTACACCCAACATAAATAAGGTAATCCAAACCTTAATAATTGGGTGTTTAGGTGACTACATCAAATGTGAATACAACATTCAAGATTTCCATAATGGGTGTTTAGGCTGTAACACCAAATACGACCAAGGAATCTAAGCCTTTCATGATGGGTGTTTATGTTGTAACACCAAACATAAGGGGATAGCCCCACCAACCATGGCATACCCTTTACACGATGCAACCCTATAGAGCATTGACACAATTACGGTTTATCATAGTATTATTCCTAATCTCTTCTACAAGCCACAACCAAGTAGAATAGGAAAATTATTGAATGAAAATGGAATGAAACCCCAACAATTGTAACACATCTTCTACAAGACGCAACTTTGTAGAACATTACCACCATGATGGTATTCCATAATATTGACCCTAAACCCTAAGCAGGAGAAGGTACCAAGTGAAAATAGCGCAATCTTAATTATCCACTAACTCTCAACTAACTATCCGGAGAGTTGGAAAAAAAGACTTGAACAAAATCTTAATTACTAGTATTATTGTTTTATTAGTGATAACACATAACACAATCTAAATCCATTTATTAAACCAAAATGGATGTTTTAAGTATGACACTAAATATAAACCAAGATAATTCAAGCCATCTTGTTTGGTGTTTAGCAGATATCACCAATCATAGATCAAGTAATTAAGCCATTTATTTTAATCCATTTATTCAAGGCCACAAACAACATAATGAACCTATTTTTAATATTTCCTTAAATTTAATTATGTAAGGTCAATACGATAAAATAAAGTTAGGGACTAAGATCAAAGATCGGTAAAAATTTAAAGGTTAAGCCCTATTAAATCCTAAGGACTAGCTAACTGGTTCCACAAACGTTTGGATTGGTGTGGAACCCACCAAAAAATTAGATTACAAGGAATAATTAACTAGTTTAATAATAACTAGTTAACTTATAGATTAGTTGGTTACTTAAACCCTAAACTAGTTGATTAGTACACAGTCGAACAACATCAAAGTGTTAGTTTCATTGATTGAGTGGCAGGTAAGCACTAGTCAATTAGTATAACTTGGCTGACCACATAATTTAAACATGTAGTCAAACTTGCATAAAATTCTAACTTAGCCATGAAACCCTAGCATGATCCCATAAAAAAGCATGCTTAGAACTCTTAATATATGAATTCATGCTCACTAATTGGATTAGATAACCGTACTCATGCTTAACTCATAAAATCATACCAAAACCCAAATGGATAAATCATGTTCATACTCACATCAACATAATGTATACATACATATCCAACATTCACCAACAATCCATAATGGCCCAACATGCTTTCAAACTCAATATATCATGCTATATATATGTAAACCATGATGAAATCATGAATTAGGATAACATATTGATCATGCTCCATCACCCAAACTATCCTAAATTTTGCCTCAAGGTTAAAACTCCAACTTACATACACCCATAAATCCATTATCACGGTTATAATCATATATATATATATATATACAAGATGGAATACATATTTAAACATGGCAAGCCTTTAATTTAGAAAATTAGTACAAAACCACATCATAAGGTAGGATTGTCTTACCTCAAATCCAATCTTATAACTAATAAGAACAACACTTGATCTATATACTAATGTGTCCTCGTGTGCTTTATATTTTGCATTACATATAAATTTAATATCATACCTATATAGACACTTACTAGAACTAAAAATGTTATTATATTACATTATTTAGATATTTAAGTAAAAATAAATTCAAATGTGAAGGTAATTGTAACACCCCAAAATTCACTACTTTTTTTTTAAAGCAGAAGTAATTAAAATACTTAATTTAAAACCCGTGAATTCTGGAGATGTTACCGCCACACTTAGTACTAGACCGGTTCTCTCCGACCGTTCCAGTACCAAGTGCTAAGGCTAAGAAAAGATTTACATTAAACTCAAACCAACAGTTCATAAAAGAACTCAAAAGATTGTACATAAAAATCAGAGTACGCGTAAAGAATCATGAATCAATAATAAGATAGAAATCAGAGTGCAAAATCAAATTCCTCGAAAGGAGTGATAGCTACAAACATTAATATTTAATTTCAAAAAATCCAAAACAAAAGGAATAACAAGGAGCAATAGAGGTTACATAAAGACTGAAATATGGCCACAACTCTCTCGAACTTTGAGCCAAACATGCTCAACACTCAGCCCCATCGGATATCTCACCCACCTGCATATTCAGAAGGGCATACTACTCGTGGGAATGAGCAGCACCCATGAAAAGGGTGATCAGTACGCTACGTACTGAGTAAGGTAACCGAGCACTAAGGGCAACACATAAGCACATAAACCATGCATAAGAATAAAAGAGCATAATCATGTTAACATAAATGCATATGACCATCCAGGTAAAAGTACAAAGGCCCAAATATAATCCAATTCAATTACTTAATTAATCTCTTATCAGAAGTCGATTCACACGATACTTTTTATCAAATCCATGCGAGTACAGAAACCCCCACTATTATAGCCGGTGGATCGGAGGCACATAGGGTATCATACCCTAACCACTATTATAGCCAGTGGATCGGAGACACATAGGACTACGCTTCCTAACCACTATTGCTAACCAGTGGATCGGTTGGCTCCAGCTCGCATGGTGTTCCACTATAAGTAATTAGTATCTTTTAGGCATTTTAGCAAAACTCAGGTTTGTGTTTGTTGAGCTCGGGAACCCCCACTATTATAACCGGTGGATCGGTCACACATAGGATATTATGTCCTAACCACTATTATAACCGGTGGATCGGTCACACTTGGAATTCATAATTTTTTAGAATTTCAAGCCCATTTCAAAACCAAAGCTCATTTTTTTTATATCACCACAATTCTAAACCCAATTTGAAGGATTTTGGGACGAGGTATAACAATATGTTTTTAATGAAATTTTTTTTTCTTAAGGAAGTAACCTTTGTATGTGTTCCTAGTCGGCTTGACAGGCTCCTTAGGGATCAATTGCATATATTTGAGCTAAAATGTCACTCGATCTAGTATATATGGTTCTAATTTCTTCAAATTGTGTAAAAAAATATGAAATAATGTCATGGGATAATGCTTATATGAATTAGCTACTCTATATGGATCCCAAATCACTTGTCATAAAAGAATTAAACTAAATATGGATATCACTATAATAAATATAGTAAGAGTATGATAAATTAATCATACCTTTGACGTAGGAATAGAATCATTTCATAAAACTATGTCCGAAAGTACTTAAGTGTCTATAATTTATTGTCGAATTTATGTCCATAAAACTATGTCATACAATAAGATTGTCTAGATTATAATCGAATCGTTTCACTCCCAACCCCAAAAAGTATTCTTATATCTAAGTTTGTTTTAATATTCATTTGTTATATATAATAATAATAATAATAATAATAATAATAATTATTATTATTATAATTATAAAATTACCTATAATAAAGTGATATATCCTGACAATTGAGTAGCATCAGCTTTAGATGTCATACCAAGCTATCTATATAGGAAAACAAGTATGGTCGCTCCCCATGCACAACCTTCAACATGGCTAAGATCCTAGAGAAAATGGAGATAATACGAATTAGCTTTATCAACTAACTTATTGACAAATAACAATAAGCTGATCAACCATAATAAGTACTCAATCACTTCTAACTCATCCCCTAACCAGTATGATTGACATATTTCTTGAAGCCATTTAAATGAAAGTCTGCCTTTTCGAATTACTTCATTCATTTTCTCATCTTCTATTCCAAAAAAGGCACCCAATACACCAATCAAATGGACACGTGCACCAGCTGACATATCTAAATGTAATGGATCACCATAAAATCATAGCCTTAGTGCAACACCCTAAAATTTTAATATTTAACCGTTTATCTAGTAAATTTTAGTCTTTAAATTATTGATTTAATTATCTTTGTAAACTTTTGAATTAAAAAAATAGATAAAATTATTTAAATAAATATAATTATTTTATTGTCTTACCCTTTTTAAGTAAATAAACCCTAAACCCATCATTTTACCAAAATTACTTTCTTAAATTAATACCTCAATTTGTGGATAAATTAATTTAATATTTTTTCTAATTGCCTAATTTTAATCTAAATTCCAATACTAACTTGAAAAATATATTTCTTTTCTTTTTCATTTTTCTTTATTTTCTTTCCTTCTTCCTTCTTTCCTTATGCCATCCCGAACTATCCATCCCCCTTCTTCTTTTCTTTTTCCTTGGGCTAGCCAAGCTCTCCTCCTCTTCCTTCTTTTCTTCCTTTCCCAAGCTGGGCCACTTCTCATCTTCTCTTCCTTCTCTCCCACGTGACCCAACTCCTCCCTCCTTCTCACTTCTTTTTCTTTTCTTTTCTCTCCTACATGACCCGTCTCTCCCCACATTTCCTTTCTTTCCTCTCTATATCCCTTGTGCTAAACACACCCCAAATCCCCTGCACATGCCCCTTCCTTCTACTGCACCTCCTAAACGACTAATGCAACTCCATCTCTACCCTACCGAACGACCAGCACCACCACTCCGCCTGTCCTTTTCTTTTTCATTTTTATCCCTACAGCCTTTAGACCCCTTTCCCCATATGCCTTTCCCTACCTTTTGCATGCCCTACCTACCACACCTGCCTGCCAGCCTACAACCTCGTACACTACCTACCTAGCAAGCCATCCAAACCCCCTCCTCCTCCTTCTCCACTTATTCTCTTCTTCCCTTCCACTCATCTCCCTTATGCCCTACTCTCTATCCCTCAACCCTCTCTTCTCCATTCTCCTTGTCCCTTATTTTTCCTTATTCCTTTGTCTGCATCGATTGTAGAGCACTACCGGCTCTTCCACCACCAACCTAGTCTGTGCCATTGGCCACCACCTTTTCTCCTTCCTTACTTCCTTTCTCCTCCTCCACTTCCTCTATCTCCCTACCTCTCCTTCTTTCTCCTTGCAGCAGTTCCCACCGATTCCCTTGCCTTTACCCATTCCCACTACAACAACCCCTCTACCTCCACAACCGTCACCGACTCCTCTGCCACATCCTCCCTGCATAACCTACAACCAGCACCCCATCCCCTTTGTAGTCCTACCTCCTTTCATTCTCTTCCTTCAACACCTCCACCCTTTGACCACCTATCCCCCTCCCTTTCCTCCACCACAGCTCTTCCCAACTACCTTGCCAGCCACCCATCTCTTGCACCATCACCTATAGCCACCCCACACCATTATACTTTCTACCCCTTTCCTTCCTCTTCTTCTCATCTTTGTTCCTTTTTTTCCCTTCTCTGCACCCTCCTCCCTGCCAATCACCAACCATCTCCTATGCCCAACAACCAAAACCACCACCTCCCACCATCACCCACATCGTTCACCCTAGCCATCTCCCCTCCTTTTATTTTCCTTTAAATCTGCATGGTTCATGCTACACATGCAATATGAGTTATGCCATGCAAATATCATATATTTTGGATAATATTAAGGTATAAGGGTATATTAGTAATTTTATATTTAATAAATATTTTAAATAAAAATCATAATTTCAATTATATAATATTAATATGGCATTTGTGATATTATTTTAGGTATAAAATTTTATTTAATAAAGCCTAAATGTTTCTAACCAAATACAGGTAAAGTTTGGTTTTTGCTGAAAATCACGTAATCTTTATATCCCACTAATATATATGGATATTATATGTTAGCACATTAGGGTTTTTGACATGTGATTTGTGAGGATATGTTATGTTAAATAATTCCATGTTCATTAATATTATCTTGTAAAATGGAAAAAGAATACATGTTATCTTGTGTAAGACGTTACAAGTGGAAAAGGGTGATTGAGAAGAAGATCTAGTGTTGGGTAGTAATGATGTATGCTATGTTAGGTATGTGTGGACACTTGTAATGACAATATTACTACTATGATCCCTAGGGGCAATTTGGTCATTTAGATACATCATGATATTTAACCCTAACTAGGGTGCCAATTATGTTATAAATAATGTTAAGAATGGAGGAAGGAGTTTGGTATATCATAAACACATGAATTAGCATAAATATCAATATTGTAGGGTCTAGGGATATTTTGATAAATAGGGTTTAGTGGCATTAGTAACACATGTTTGGGTATGAATAGTGATATTATATGGCATAAGAGCATTCTAGTAATTTTAAAGGTGCAAGGTTAGTTATCCTTATAAATGTGCATGACAAGTAATAATTGTTGCCAAGTATGAAAATAGGATTTTATGGTAATAGTAACACATGTTTGGGTATGATTGTTGATATTATATGGTCTAGGGGCATTTTGGTAATTTTAAAGGTGTAATGGTGGTTATCCTAATAAATATACATGATAAGTAATGATTGGTTCTAAGTGTAAAAATAGGGCTTTGCGGTATGAGTAACTTATGTTTGAGTATGAATATTGAATTATTATAATCTAGGGGCATTTTTGTAATTATTCATGCACTATGGTGAGTAGTATAATAAACATGCATGATAAGGATTAGTTTGTGTTGGCTATGAGAGTAGGGGTTTATGATCTTAGTACCATCTATTTCAACATGGTTATCAATATTATATGACATAGAGACATTTTGGTAATTTGGCATGTACTAGGGTGATTATTCTAATAAACATGCATGGGGCGAGTTAAACCCAAATGAAGCTATGACCATGGGCGAGAAGAGTAGGGGTTGGTTGCTAAAAGTGGACATGAATGTTAATGATGACATTGTTAGGTAGCTTGGCATAATTTGGGGGGTGTCTTTGATGCTAAAGGATGGGAGATTACTAAGCAGGTGGAACTAAGCTTTTAGCAGTACAAAACCCCAGGGGTGGGTCATTATCACATATAAGGAATTGGAGAGTTAGTCTTCACCTTTGAACTATGATGTTAAACATGCTATTTGGGAATTGTGTACTAAAACTAGATGCCAGGTGGCATAAGAGGGAGCAGATAGAACTACCATGGGAATATTATGGTTTTAAAATGGTTGATTTTGGGAGGTTATTATCACATTTATGAAATGGATGATTTAGGTT